>CM055125.1:3806747-3812007 GCA_029206835.1 Rana muscosa
TTGCTGTCTGTGCCCCTGTTCAGAACATTTCACCTCACTTTCCGTCCCAATGACAACTGTTTTTGAAATGTGGTGTTTTTCTTGAAACAAGGATTGCTGATAAAGCATCAGTACAGAGGAGACACCTTTCTCCCATATTTATTCTTACAGGAGAGAATTTTCCTTCCTAGTGGTAGATTTCCTCTCACTTCCTGTTGTCTTCTTGCGTTTGCAAGTAGGAGTCGTTTGTAAGTTGGATGTTTGAAAGTAGGGACCTGCCGTATATACTCTGCAGAAATAGGCCCCTTAGTTGTTGGTGTTGGCACAACACTGTAAGCACTCACAGTTACTCTTGGTTGGTGCTGGAACGCCCTGCTGTCAACTATTATATCAGGAATTTTAATTACATATAATTGTTGAACAGTGGTAGTAAAAATTGGGCCTTTGATGGTGGTGCTGGTGCCACAACACTGTAAGCCCTGACAGTTACTCTTGGTGGGTGCAGCAATGGGCCCTGCTGTGAATTATTAGATCAAGAATTGTAATTGCATGCCCCTGCTGAACAGGGGCTGAAAAATTGGGCCTTTCGTGGTGGTGGTGGTGGTGGCGTTGCCACAACACTGTAAGCCCTCAGAGTTACTCTTGGTGGGTGCAGGAATGGGCCCTGCTGTGAATTATTAGATCAAGAATTGTAATTACATGCCCCTTTTGAACAGGGGCTGAAAAATTGGGCCTTTCGTGGTGGTGGTGGTGGTGGCGTTGCCACAACACTGTAAGCCCTCAGAGTTACTCTTGGTGGGTGCAGGAATGGGCCCTGCTGTGAATTATTAGATCAAGAATTGTAATTACATGCCCCTTTTGAACAGGGGCTGAAAAATTGGGCCTTTCGTGGTGGTGGTGGTGGTGGCGTTGCCACAACACTGTAAGCCCTCAGAGTTACTCTTGGTGGGTGCAGCAATGGGCCCTGCTGTGAATTATTAGATCAAGAATTGTAATTACATGCCCCTTTTGAACAGGGGCTGAAAAATTGGGCCTTTCGTGGTGGTGGTGGTGGTGGCGTTGCCACAACACTGTAAGCCCTCAGAGTTACTCTTGTTGGGTGCAGCAATGGGCCCTGCTGTGAATTATTAGATCAAGAATTGTAATTGCATGCCCCTGTTGAACAGGGGCTGAAAAATTGGGCCTTTCGTGGTGGTGGTGGTGGTGGCGTTGCCACAACACTGTAAGCCCTCAGAGTTACTCTTGGTGGGTGCAGCAATGGGCCCTGCTGTGAATTATTAGATCAAGAATTGTAATTACATGCCCCTTTTGAACAGGGGCTGAAAAATTGGGCCTTTCGTGGTGGTGGTGGTGGTGGCGTTGCCACAACACTGTAAGCCCTCAGAGTTACTCTTGGTGGGTGCAGCAATGGGCCCTGCTGTGAATTATTAGATCAAGAATTGTAATTGCATGCCCCTGTTGAACAGGGGCTGAAAAATTGGGCCTTAGGCACTGGTGGCACAACACTACAACCCCTCACAGATACTGTACTTGGAGCACAGCAATGAGCCCTGTTGCAAAGTATTGCTTCAAAAATTGTAATGACACGCCCCTGTTAAACAGGGGCTGAAAAATTGGGCCTTAGGCACTGGTGGCACAACACTACAACCCCTCACAGATACTGTACTTGGAGCACAGCAATGAGCCCTGTTGCAAAGTATTGCTTCAAAAATTGTAATGACACGCCCCTGTTAAACAGGGGCTGAAAAATTGGGCCTTACGCACTGGTGCCACAACACTCCAACCCCTCACAGATACTGTACTTGGAGCACAGCAATGAGCCCTATGGCAAATTATTGCTAAAAAAATTGTAATTACACGCCCCTGTAAAACAGGGGCTGAAAAATTGGGCCTTAGCCACTGGTGGCGGCACCCATAAACAAAAATGATCTTCCAAGCTATCATCATCAATCGTATCATTGAGGACTCGGAGGAGGAGGATAGCCAGTCAACATAACAGCACAGGCACTCAGCATCAGCATCAGTCTTGAAGGGATGTGACATGTTAAAATCAATTAGTCTGTTATATCAGCATCAGGTGTGTGGTAGCTGGTGGTGATCCAAGACTGGTTCATCTTGATGAAAGTCAGTCGATCAACCGAGTCGGTGGACAGGCGCACCCTGTGATCCGTGACAAATCCTCCAGCAGCACTGAATGTGCGTTCCGAAAGAACGCTGGATGCAGGACAGGCCAGTAGCTCAATTGCATACTGTGCAAGCTCTGGCCAGTGATCCATCCTCAAGACCCAGTAAGCCAGAGGATTTTCGGTGGGGAAGGTGTCCAAGTCTGACCTTGCCCCTAGATATTCCTGCACCATGTTTATCAGACGCTGGCGATGGTTGCTGGAACCGATCATACTTTGGGGCTGCGGACTAAAGAATTGTCTGAACGCATCGGTCAGACGGCCACCTTCCCCACCGCTCCTTCTTTGACTGGCCGAAGCCTCAGCAACTCGTTGTCCAGGACCAGGAGTTTGTAACCTCCCAGTCTCTGGGAACGCGTTGCACAGACCTTTCTGCAAGGCCTCCCGGAGTTGTCTCATCCTCTGCTCCCTCTGCGACGGTAACATAAGGTCCGCAACCTTACCCTTGTACCGTGGATCAAGGAGAGTGGCCAGCCAGTAATGGTCCCTCTCCTTGATCCGAAGAATACGAGGATCCTTCCGCAGACTTTGCAGGATCAGGGAGGCCATGCAGCGTAGGTTTGCTGAGGCATTCGCTCTGGAGTCCTCTGGGTCACTAAGGACGACATGATCCGCAGCCACCTCCTCCCAGCCACGTACAAGTCCACTGGTTTCTTTGGACTGTAAATCATCCCTAAAAGACTGCTGCTGATGATGCTGAGTGCCAGCCTCCACCTCCATGCTGACACAATCCTCCTCCTCCTCCTCCTCCTCCTCCTCTTCCTGTGCGATGGGTGGGACAGAAGGAACACTGTCTGGGTAAAGGGGGCCTTGAGAGGCAAGGAAGTCCTCCTCTTCCTGCCTCTGTTCTGCCTCAAGTGCCCTGTCCATTATTCCACGCAGCGTGTGCTCCAACAGGTGGACAAGAGGTACAGTGTCACTGATGCATGCACTGTCACTGCTCACCATCCTCGTGGCCTCCTCAAATGGTGCCAGGACAGTGCATGCATCCCTGATCATGCCCCACTGGCGTGGAGAAAAAAAACCAAGCTCCCCTGACCCTGTCCTGGTGCCGTAGTCGCACAGGTACTTATTGATGGCCCTCTGCTGCGTGTGCAGCCGCTGCAGCATGGCCAACGTTGAGTTCCACCTGGTGGGCATGTCACATATAAGGCAGTTCTTGGGCAGGTTCAACTCCTTTTGCAGCTCAGCCAGGCGAGCACTGGCATTATAAGATCTGCGGAAATGCACACAGACTTTCCTGGCCTGCCTCAGGACATCCTGTAAGCCCGGGTACCTGCCCAAGAACCGCTGCACCACCAGGTTAAGGACGTGAGCCACACAGGGCACATGGGTCAGTTGTCCCTGTCGGAGGGCGGAGAGGAGGTTGGTGCCATTGTCGCAAACCACCATTCCTGGCTTAAGCTGGCGTGGCGTCAACCACCTCTCGGCCTGGCCCTGCAGAGCAGACAGGACCTCTGCCCCAGTGTGGCTTCTGTCCCCCAAACACACCAGCGCAAGCACGGCATGGCATCTTTTTGCCTGCGTACTTGCGTAGCCCCGTGAACGGCTACGGAGCACCGCTGGTTCATAGGACAAACCACAGGAAGAGGCCATGGAGGAAGAAGAAGAGGAGGGGGTGGAGGAGAGAGGTGTGTCACAACCAGTAGTAGCATTTTGGAGGCGTGGCGGTGGAACAACCTCCAACACTACTGCACCTTGTCCTGCATCCTTCCCAGCTGCCAAAAGAGTGACCCAATGGGCCGTGAAAGAAAGGTAATGTCCCTGTCCATGCCTGCTGGACCATGAGTCAGCGGTAATATGCACCTTACCACTGACCGCCCTGTCCAGCGAGGCCAAGACATTGCCTTCCACATGCCTGTAGAGAGCCGGAATAGCCTTCCGTGAGAAAAAGTGGCGTTTGGGAACCTGCCACTGAGGAACCGCACATTGCACAAACTCACGGAAGGGGGCCGAGTCTACCAACTGAAAAGGCAGCAGTTGAAGCGCTAGCAATTTAGCCAAGCTAGCATTCAACCGCTGGGCATGTGGATGGCTGGGAGTGAACTTCTTTCGACGGTCCAGCAGCTGGGGCAGGGAAATTTGCCTGCTAGAATCGGACGTCGGTGTACTGCTAGCAGAGTGGCCGCAAGTACTTGGCTGTGACACACCTAATTCTACACCTTCATTCCTCTCAGTGCATGTTTCAGAGAGGAGTGAAGTTATAGTGGGGTTGGAGATCCCAGCTGATGCGGTGCAAGGAGAGGTCCGCTTTGTTCTTTGGTGTGGGTCTTTGAGGTAGGCTTGCCAACGAGCTGCATGGCAGGTCAACATATGTCTGGTCAGGCATGTGGTACCCAAGCGGCTGATGTTTTGGCCACGCGATATACGCTTGAGACATATGTTGCAAACAGCAGCTGTGCGATCTGATGCACTAGCCTCAAAAAAGGCCCACACCAAGGAACTTTTTGAATGACGGGCAGAGGCAGCGCCCTGCACAGGCGGAGCTCTGCGGTGTGATTCCGTCGGTGTACTGCCCTTACGCTGGCCACCAAAGGGCATCCTGCCTCGTTGGAGATGTGCCTCCTCCTCATCCTCCTCCTCCTCCTCTCTCCTATTAGGCACCCACGTGGAGTCAGTGACCTCATCATCCCCTCCCTCCTCATCACTGGAGCCAATCTGGCAGTATGCTGCAGCTGCTGGAACATGACTGCCAGATTGGTGTCCTTCTTGAGCATCCCCTCTGTCTGCTCTCACGCTACTGCCTTCCTGTAGCTGGGTTTCATCATCAGACCCTTCGAAACGCTGGGCATCCTCCTGGAGCATGTACCCAACACTGTGCTCAAACAGTTTGGGGGACTCCTCAGGAGGAGGACATGGTGGGTCTAGGGAAGGAGTGACTGATGATGAGTCTGACATTGAGACCAGGGAAGAGGACGCTTTGGCAGCTGCTTTGCCAGTACCCTGAGCCTGGGTGAGAGAGGATGAGGAGGAGGAGGAGGGCTTGCTAGCGCGGCGGCCTAGTGTAGTGTGTTCCGGAGCAGGGAAAGAGAAGCATAGGCAGGGACAGTGACATTTCTTTATTTCTTGCTTAACCTGGATTCCTTTAGTTTAGGGAA
>CM055125.1:3812107-4047107 GCA_029206835.1 Rana muscosa
AGAGAAGGATAGGTAGGGAGAGTGTCAGTGTGTTTTACTGTGCGAATCCTTGTTTCTAGGGACAAAGAAGGAAAGTGAGGGGAATTCTCCTTGTGCTATAGTGTGCTTTAAAAAAACATTTTTTCTAGGGACAGAAAACTCTAGGTAGGGAGAGTGTCAGTTTCTTTCACTGTGCGAATCCTTGTTTCTAGGGACAAAGAAGGAAAGTGAGGGGAATTCTCCTTGTGCTATAGTGTGCTTTAAAAAAACATTTTTTCTAGGGACAGAAAACTCTAGGTAGGGAGAGTGTCAGTTTATTTCACTGTGATAATCCTTGTTTCTAGTGACAAAGAAGGAAAGTGAGGGGAATTCTCCTTGTGCTATAGTGTGCTTTAAAAAAACATTTTTTCTAGGGACAGAAAACTCTAGGTAGGGAGAGTGTCAGTTTCTTTCACTGTGCGAGTCCTTGTTTCTAGGGACAAAGAAGAAAAGTGAGGGGAATTCTCCTTGTGCTATAGTGTGCTTTAAAAAAACATTTTTTCTAGGGACAGAAAACTCTAGGTAGGGAGAGTGTCAGTGTCTTTTACTGTGCGAGTCCTTGTTTCTAGGGACAAAGAAGGAAAGTGAGGGGAATTCTCCTTGTGCTATAGTGTGCTTTAAAAAAACATTTTTTCTAGGGACAGAAAACTCTAGGTAGGGAGAGTGTCAGTTTCTTTCACTGTGCGAATCCTTGTTTCTAGGGACAAAGAAGGAAAGTGAGGGGAATTCTCCTTGTGCTATAGTGTGCTTTAAAAAAACTTTTTTTCTAGGGACAGAAAACTCTAGGTAGGGAGAGTGTCAGTTTATTTCACTGTGCGAATCCTTGTTTCTAGGGACAGGGAAGGACAGTGAGTGAATTCTCCTTGTGCTATAGTGTGCTTTAAAAAAACATTTTTTCTAGGGACAGAAAACTCTAGGTAGGGAGAGTGTCAGTTTCTTTCACTGTGCGAATCCTTGTTTCTAGGGACAAAGAAGGAAAGTGAGGGGAATTCTCCTTGTGCTATAGTGTACTTTAAAAAAACATTTTTTCTAGGGACAGAAAACTCTAGGTAGGGAGAGTGTCAGTTTCTTTCACTGTGCGAATCCTTGTTTCTAGGGACAAAGAAGGAAAGTGAGGGGAATTCTCCTTGTGCTATAGTGTGCTTTAAAAAAACATTTTTTCTAGGGACAGAAAACTCTAGGTAGGGAGAGTGTCAGTTTATTTCACTGTGATAATCCTTGTTTCTAGTGACAAAGAAGGAAAGTGAGGGGAATTCTCCTTGTGCTATAGTGTGCTTTAAAAAAACATTTTTTCTAGGGACAGAAAACTCTAGGTAGGGAGAGTGTCAGTGTCTTTTACTGTGCGAGTCCTTGTTTCTAGGGACAAAGAAGGAAAGTGAGGGGAATTCTCTTTGTGCTATAGTGTGCTTTAAAAAAACATTTTTTCTAGGGACAGAAAACTCTAGGTAGGGAGAGTGTCAGTTTCTTTCACTGTGCGAATCCTTGTTTCTAGGGACAAAGAAGGAAAGTGAGGGGAATTCTCCTTGTGCTATAGTGTGCTTTAAAAAAACATTTTTTCTAGGGACAGAAAACTCTAGGTAGGGAGAGTGTCAGTTTATTTCACTGTGCGAATCCTTGTTTCTAGGGACAGGGAAGGACAGTGAGTGAATTCTCCTTGTGCTATAGTGTGCTTTAAAAAAACATTTTTTCTAGGGACAGAAAACTCTAGGTAGGGAGAGTATCAGTTTCTTTCACTGTGCGAGTCCTTGTTTGTAGGGACAAAGAAGAAAAGTGAGGGGAATTCTCCTTGTGCTATAGTGTGCTTTAAAAAAACATTTTTTCTAGGGACAGAAAACTCTAGGTAGGGAGAGTGTCAGTGTCTTTTACTGTGCGAGTCCTTGTTTCTAGGGACAAAGAAGGAAAGTGAGGGGAATTCTCCTTGTGCTATAGTGTGCTTTAAAAAAACATTTTTTCTAGGGACAGAAAACTCTAGGTAGGGAGAGTGTCAGTTTATTTCACTGTGCGAATCCTTGTTTCTAGGGACAGGGAAGAACAGTGAGTGAATTCTCCTTGTGCTATAGTGTGCTTTAAAAAAAACATTTTTTCTAGGGACAGAAAACTCTAGGTAGGGAGAGTGTCAGTTTCTTTCACTGTGCGAGTCCTTGTTTCTAGGGACAAAGAAGGAAAGTGAGGGGAATTCTCCTTGTGCTATAGTGTGCTTTAAAAAAACATTTTTTCTAGGGACAGAAAACTCTAGGTAGGGAGAGTGTCAGTTTCTTTCACTGTGCGAGTCCTTGTTTGTAGGGACAAAGAAGAAAAGTGAGGGGAATTCTCCTTGTGCTATAGTGTGCTTTAAAAAAACATTTTTTCTAGGGACAGAAAACTCTAGGTAGGGAGAGTGTCAGTGTCTTTTACTGTGTGAGTCCTTGTTTCTAGGGACAAAGAAGGAAAGTGAGGGGAATTCTCCTTGTGCTATAGTGTGCTTTAAAAAAAAAATTTTTCTAGGGACAGAAAACTCTAGGTAGGGAGAGTGTCAGTTTATTTCACTGTGCGAATCCTTGTTTCTAGGGACAGGGAAGGACAGTGAGTGAATTCTCCTTGTGCTATAGTGTGCTTTAAAAAAACATTTTTTCTAGGGACAGAAAACTCTAGGTAGGGAGAGTGTCAGTTTCTTTCACTGTGCGAATCCTTGTTTCTAGGGACAAAGAAGGAAAGTGAGGGGAATTCTCCTTGTGCTATAGTGTGCTTTAAAAAAACATTTTTTCTAGGGACAGAAAACTCTAGGTAGGGAGAGTGTCAGTGTCTTTTACTGTGCGAGTCCTTGTTTGTAGGGACAAAGAAGAAAAGTGAGGGGAATTCTCCTTGTGCTATAGTGTGCTTTAAAAAAACATTTTTTCTAGGGACAGAAAACTCTAGGTAGGGAGAGTGTCAGTGTCTTTTACTGTGCGAGTCCTTGTTTCTAGGGACAAAGAAGGAAAGTGAGGGGAATTCTCCTTGTGCTATAGTGTGCTTTAAAAAAACATTTTTTCTAGGGACAGAAAACTCTAGGTAGGGAGAGTGTCAGTTTATTACACTGTGCGAATCCTTGTTTCTAGGGACAGGGAAGGACAGTGAGTGAATTCTCCTTGTGCTATAGTGTGCTTTAAAAAAACATTTTTTCTAGGGACAGAAAACTCTAGGTAGGGAGAGTGTCAGTTTTTTTCACTGTGCGAATCCTTGTTTCTAGGGACAAAGAAGGAAAGTGAGGGGAATTCTCCTTGTGCTATAGTGTGCTTTAAAAAAACATTTTTTCTAGGGACAGAAAACTCTAGGTAGGGAGAGTGTCAGTGTCTTTTACTGTGCGAGTCCTTGTTTCTAGGGACAAAGAAGGAAAGTGAGGGGAATTCTCCTTGTGCTATAGTGTGCTTTAAAAAAACATTTTTTCTAGGGACAGAAAACTCTAGGTAGGGAGAGTGTCAGTTTCTTTCACTGTGCGAATCCTTGTTTCTAGGGACAAAGAAGGAAAGTGAGGGGAATTCTCCTTGTGCTATAGTGTGCTTTAAAAAAACTTTTTTTCTAGGGACAGAAAACTCTAGGTAGGGAGAGTGTCAGTTTATTTCACTGTGCGAATCCTTGTTTCTAGGGACAGGGAAGGACAGTGAGTGAATTCTCCTTGTGCTATAGTGTGCTTTAAAAAAACATTTTTTCTAGGGACAGAAAACTCTAGGTAGGGAGAGTGTCAGTTTCTTTCACTGTGCGAATCCTTGTTTCTAGGGACAAAGAAGGAAAGTGAGGGGAATTCTCCTTGTGCTATAGTGTACTTTAAAAAAACATTTTTTCTAGGGACAGAAAACTCTAGGTAGGGAGAGTGTCAGTTTCTTTCACTGTGCGAATCCTTGTTTCTAGGGACAAAGAAGGAAAGTGAGGGGAATTCTCCTTGTGCTATAGTGTGCTTTAAAAAAACATTTTTTCTAGGGACAGAAAACTCTAGGTAGGGAGAGTGTCAGTTTATTTCACTGTGATAATCCTTGTTTCTAGTGACAAAGAAGGAAAGTGAGGGGAATTCTCCTTGTGCTATAGTGTGCTTTAAAAAAACATTTTTTCTAGGGACAGAAAACTCTAGGTAGGGAGAGTGTCAGTGTCTTTTACTGTGCGAGTCCTTGTTTCTAGGGACAAAGAAGGAAAGTGAGGGGAATTCTCTTTGTGCTATAGTGTGCTTTAAAAAAACATTTTTTCTAGGGACAGAAAACTCTAGGTAGGGAGAGTGTCAGTTTCTTTCACTGTGCGAATCCTTGTTTCTAGGGACAAAGAAGGAAAGTGAGGGGAATTCTCCTTGTGCTATAGTGTGCTTTAAAAAAACATTTTTTCTAGGGACAGAAAACTCTAGGTAGGGAGAGTGTCAGTTTATTTCACTGTGCGAATCCTTGTTTCTAGGGACAGGGAAGGACAGTGAGTGAATTCTCCTTGTGCTATAGTGTGCTTTAAAAAAACATTTTTTCTAGGGACAGAAAACTCTAGGTAGGGAGAGTATCAGTTTCTTTCACTGTGCGAGTCCTTGTTTGTAGGGACAAAGAAGAAAAGTGAGGGGAATTCTCCTTGTGCTATAGTGTGCTTTAAAAAAACATTTTTTCTAGGGACAGAAAACTCTAGGTAGGGAGAGTGTCAGTGTCTTTTACTGTGCGAGTCCTTGTTTCTAGGGACAAAGAAGGAAAGTGAGGGGAATTCTCCTTGTGCTATAGTGTGCTTTAAAAAAACATTTTTTCTAGGGACAGAAAACTCTAGGTAGGGAGAGTGTCAGTTTATTTCACTGTGCGAATCCTTGTTTCTAGGGACAGGGAAGAACAGTGAGTGAATTCTCCTTGTGCTATAGTGTGCTTTAAAAAAAACATTTTTTCTAGGGACAGAAAACTCTAGGTAGGGAGAGTGTCAGTTTCTTTCACTGTGCGAGTCCTTGTTTCTAGGGACAAAGAAGGAAAGTGAGGGGAATTCTCCTTGTGCTATAGTGTGCTTTAAAAAAACATTTTTTCTAGGGACAGAAAACTCTAGGTAGGGAGAGTGTCAGTTTCTTTCACTGTGCGAGTCCTTGTTTGTAGGGACAAAGAAGAAAAGTGAGGGGAATTCTCCTTGTGCTATAGTGTGCTTTAAAAAAACATTTTTTCTAGGGACAGAAAACTCTAGGTAGGGAGAGTGTCAGTGTCTTTTACTGTGTGAGTCCTTGTTTCTAGGGACAAAGAAGGAAAGTGAGGGGAATTCTCCTTGTGCTATAGTGTGCTTTAAAAAAAAAAATTTTCTAGGGACAGAAAACTCTAGGTAGGGAGAGTGTCAGTTTATTTCACTGTGCGAATCCTTGTTTCTAGGGACAGGGAAGGACAGTGAGTGAATTCTCCTTGTGCTATAGTGTGCTTTAAAAAAACATTTTTTCTAGGGACAGAAAACTCTAGGTAGGGAGAGTGTCAGTTTCTTTCACTGTGCGAATCCTTGTTTCTAGGGACAAAGAAGGAAAGTGAGGGGAATTCTCCTTGTGCTATAGTGTGCTTTAAAAAAACATTTTTTCTAGGGACAGAAAACTCTAGGTAGGGAGAGTGTCAGTGTCTTTTACTGTGCGAGTCCTTGTTTGTAGGGACAAAGAAGAAAAGTGAGGGGAATTCTCCTTGTGCTATAGTGTGCTTTAAAAAAACATTTTTTCTAGGGACAGAAAACTCTAGGTAGGGAGAGTGTCAGTGTCTTTTACTGTGCGAGTCCTTGTTTCTAGGGACAAAGAAGGAAAGTGAGGGGAATTCTCCTTGTGCTATAGTGTGCTTTAAAAAAACATTTTTTCTAGGGACAGAAAACTCTAGGTAGGGAGAGTGTCAGTTTATTACACTGTGCGAATCCTTGTTTCTAGGGACAGGGAAGGACAGTGAGTGAATTCTCCTTGTGCTATAGTGTGCTTTAAAAAAACATTTTTTCTAGGGACAGAAAACTCTAGGTAGGGAGAGTGTCAGTTTTTTTCACTGTGCGAATCCTTGTTTCTAGGGACAAAGAAGGAAAGTGAGGGGAATTCTCCTTGTGCTATAGTGTGCTTTAAAAAAACATTTTTTCGAGGGACAGAAAACTCTAGGTAGGGAGAGTGTCAGTTTCTTTCACTGTGCGAATCCTTGTTTCTAGGGACAAAGAAGGAAAGTGAGGGGAATTCTCCTTGTGCTATAGTGTGCTTTAAAAAAACATTTTTTCTAGGGACAGAAAACTCTAGGTAGGGAGAGTGTCAGTTTCTTTCACTGTGCGAATCCTTGTTTCTAGGGACAAAGAAGGAAAGTGAGGGGAATTCTCCTTGTGCTATAGTGTGCTTTAAAAAAACATTTTTTCTAGGGACAGAAAACTCTAGGTAGGGAGAGTGTCAGTGTCTTTTACTGTGCGAATCCTTGTTTCTAGGGACAAAGAAGGAAAGTGAGGGGAATTCTCCTTGCGCTATAGTGTGCTAAAGCATTCCTCATCAACCATCTTTGAAATCCTTGTTTTTTGGACAGTCAGGGAAATTGTCGTTGTGCTATTCTGTGCAAAAGCAATCATCCTCAACCATATTTAGAAATCCTTAAGTAAAGGGACAGAGAAGGACACCTGAAGGTAGCCCTTATTGCTTTTTTCCCATCTCCCTGCAGGCCATCTATTAGAATGTCTGGAAGGCAAACAAGGAGAGGCAGACAGTCAGGAGGCAATAAAAGAGGGCAAGCAGGCTCTGTGTCTGGGGGCAACAGTGCTGGTCGTGGACGCGGTGCATTGTCATCAGCACATGGCCATGGGACACGCTTGTCCTTCTTTTCGGCAGCTGGACATGTTGAGCCACATCATGCCGAAGACTTGGTAGAGTGGATGACCAAGCCCTCCTCCTCCTCCTCATCCTCTCTCACCCAGGCTCAGGGTACTGGCAAAGCAGCTGCCAAAGCGTCCTCTTCCCTGGTCTCAATGTCAGACTCATCATCAGTCACTCCTTCCCTAGACCCACCATGTCCTCCTCCTGAGGAGTCCCCCAAACTGTTTGAGCACAGTGTTGGGTACATGCTCCAGGAGGATGCCCAGCGTTTCGAAGGGTCTGATGATGAAACCCAGCTACAGGAAGGCAGTAGCGTGAGAGCAGACAGAGGGGATGCTCAAGAAGGACACCAATCTGGCAGTCATGTTCCAGCAGCTGCAGCATACTGCCAGATTGGCTCCAGTGATGAGGAGGGAGGGGATGATGAGGTCACTGACTCCACGTGGGTGCCTAATAGGAGAGAGGAGGAGGAGGAGGATGAGGAGGAGGCACATCTCCAACGAGGCAGGATGCCCTTTGGTGGCCAGCGTAAGGGCAGTACACCGACGGAATCACACCGCAGAGCTCCGCCTGTGCAGGGCGCTGCCTCTGCCCGTCATTCAAAAAGTTCCTTGGTGTGGGCCTTTTTTGAGGCTAGTGCATCAGATCGCACAGCTGCTGTTTGCAACATATGTCTCAAGCGTATATCGCGTGGCCAAAACATCAGCCGCTTGGGTACCACATGCCTGACCAGACATATGTTGACCTGCCATGCAGCTCGTTGGCAAGCCTACCTCAAAGACCCACACCAAAGAACAAAGCGGACCTCTCCTTGCACCGCATCAGCTGGGATCTCCAACCCCACTATAACTTCACTCCTCTCTGAAACATGCACTGAGAGGAATGAAGGTGTAGAATTAGGTGTGTCACAGCCAAGTACTTGCGGCCACTCTGCTAGCAGTACACCGACGTCCGATTCTAGCAGGCAAATTTCCCTGCCCCAGCTGCTGGACCGTCGAAAGAAGTTCACTCCCAGCCATCCACATGCCCAGCGGTTGAATGCTAGCTTGGCTAAATTGCTAGCGCTTCAACTGCTGCCTTTTCAGTTGGTAGACTCGGCCCCCTTCCGTGAGTTTGTGCAATGTGCGGTTCCTCAGTGGCAGGTTCCCAAACGCCACTTTTTCTCACGGAAGGCTATTCCGGCTCTCTACAGGCATGTGGAAGGCAATGTCTTGGCCTCGCTGGACAGGGCGGTCAGCGGTAAGGTGCATATTACCGCTGACTCATGGTCCAGCAGGCATGGACAGGGACATTACCTTTCTTTCACGGCCCATTGGGTCACTCTTTTGGCAGCTGGGAAGGATGCAGGACAAGGTGCAGTAGTGTTGGAGGTTGTTCCACCGCCACGCCTCCAAAATGCTACTACTGGTTGTGACACACCTCTCTCCTCCACCCCCTCCTCTTCTTCTTCCTCCATGGCCTCTTCCTGTGGTTTGTCCTATGAACCAGCGGTGCTCCGTAGCCGTTCACGGGGCTACGCAAGTACGCAGGCAAAAAGATGCCATGCCGTGCTTGCGCTGGTGTGTTTGGGGGACAGAAGCCACACTGGGGCAGAGGTCCTGTCTGCTCTGCAGGGCCAGGCCGAGAGGTGGTTGACGCCACGCCAGCTTAAGCCAGGAATGGTGGTTTGCGACAATGGCACCAACCTCCTCTCCGCCCTCCGACAGGGACAACTGACCCATGTGCCCTGTGTGGCTCACGTCCTTAACCTGGTGGTGCAGCGGTTCTTGGGCAGGTACCCGGGCTTACAGGATGTCCTGAGGCAGGCCAGGAAAGTCTGTGTGCATTTCCGCAGATCTTATAATGCCAGTGCTCGCCTGGCTGAGCTGCAAAAGGAGTTGAACCTGCCCAAGAACTGCCTTATATGTGACATGCCCACCAGGTGGAACTCAACGTTGGCCATGCTGCAGCGGCTGCACACGCAGCAGAGGGCCATCAATGAGTACCTGTGCGACTACGGCACCAGGACAGGGTCAGGGTCCTGGCACCATTTGAGGAGGCCACGAGGATGGTGAGCAGTGACAGTGCATGCATCAGTGACACTGTACCTCTTGTCCACCTGTTGGAGCACACGCTGCGTGGAATAATGGACAGGGCACTTGAGGCAGAACAGAGGCAGGAAGAGGAGGACTTCCTTGCCTCTCAAGGCCCCCTTTACCCAGACAGTGTTCCTTCTGTCCCACCCATCGCACAGGAAGAGGAGGAGGAGGAGAATTGTGTCAGCATGGAGGTGGAGGCTGGCACTCAGCATCATCAGCAGCAGTCTTTTAGGGATGATTTACAGTCCCAAGAAACCAGTGGACTTGTACGTGGCTGGGAGGAGGTGGCTGCGGATCATGTCGTCCTTAGTGACCCAGAGGACTCCGGACTGAATGCCTCAGCTAACCTACGCTGCATGGCCTCCCTGATCCTGCAAAGTCTGCGGAAGGATCCTCGTATTCTTCGGATCAAGGAGAGGGACCATTACTGGCTGGCCACTCTCCTTGATCCACGGTACAAGGGTAAGGTTGCGGACCTTATCTTACCGTCGCAGAGGGAGCAGAGGATGAGACAACTCCGGGAGGCCTTGCAGAAAGGTCTGTGCAACGCGTTCCCAGAGACTGGGAGGTTACAAACTCCTGGTCCTGGACAACGAGTTGCTGAGGCTTCGGGCAGTCAAAGAAGGAGCGGTGGGGAAGGTGGCCGTCTGACCGATGCGTTCAGACAATTCTTTAGTCCGCAGCCCCAAAGTATGATCGGTTCCAGCAACCATTGCCAGCGTCTGATATACATGGTGCAGGAATACCTAGGGGCAAGGTCAGACTTGGACACCTTCCCCACCGAAAATCCTCTGGCTTACTGGGTCTTGAGGATGGATCACTGGCCAGAGCTTGCACAGTATGCAATTGAGCTACTGGCCTGTCCTGCATCCAGCGTTCTTTCAGAACGCACATTCAGTGCTGCTGGAGGATTTGTCACGGATCACAGGGTGCGCCTGTCCACCGACTCGGTTGATCGACTGACTTTCATCAAGATGAACCAGTCTTGGATCACCACCAGCTACCACACACCTGATGCTGATATAACAGACTAATTGATTTTAAAATGTCACATCCCTTCAAGACTGATGCTGATGCTGAGTTCCTGTGCTGTTATGTTGACTAGCTATCCTCCTCCTCAATGATCCGATTAATGATGATAGCTTGGAAGATCATTTTGGTTTATGGGTGCCGCCACCAGTGGCTAAGGCCCAATTTTTCAGCCCCTGTTTAACAGGGGCGTGTAATTACAATGTTTGATGCAATACTTTGCAACAGGCCTCATTGCTGTGCTCCAAGTACAGTATCTGTGAGGGGTTGCAGTGTTGTGCCACCAGTGGCTAAGGCCCAATTTTTCAGCCCCTGTTTAACAGGGGCGTGTAATTACAATTTTTGATGCAATACTTTGCAACAGGCCTCATTGCTGTGTTCCAAGTACAGTATCTGTGAGGGGTTGCAGTGTTGTGCCACCAGTGCCTAAGGCCCAATTTTTAAGCCCCTGTTCAACAGGGGCATGCAATTATAATTATTGATCTAATAATTCACAGCAGGGCCCATTGCTGCGCCCACCAAGTGTAACTGTCAGGCCTTACAGTGTTGTGTCAACACCACCACCACCACCAAAGGCCCAATTTTTCAGCCCCTGTTCAACAGGGGCATGCAATTATAATTATTGATCTAATAATTCACAGCAGGGCCCATTGCTGCGCCCACCAAGAGTAACTGTCAGGCCTTACAGTGTTGTGTCAACACCACCACCACCAAAGGCCCAATTTTTCAGCCCCTGTTCAACAGGGGCATGCAATTATAATTATTGATCTAATAATTCACAGCAGGGCCCATTGCTGCGCCCACCAAGAGTAACTGTCAGGCCTTACAGTGTTGTGTCAACACCACCACCACCACCACCACCACCAAAGGCCCAATTTTTCAGCCCCTGTTCAACAGGGGCATGCAATTATAATTATTGATCTAATAATTCACAGCAGGGCCCATTGCTGTGCCCACCAAGAGTAACTGTCAGGCCTTACAGTGTTGTGGCACCAGCACCACCATCAAAGGCCCAATTTTTACTACCACTGATCAACAATTATATGTTATTACAATTCCTGATATAATAGTTGACAGCAGGGCGTTCCAGCACCCACCAAGAATAACTGTGAGTGCTTTCAGTGTTGTGCCAACACCAACACCTAAGGGGCCAATTTCTGCAGAGTATATACGGCAGGTCCCTACTTTCAAACATCCAACTTACAAACGACTACTACTTGCAAATGGAAGAAGACAACAGGAAGTGAGAGGAAATCTACCCCTTGGAAGGAAAATTCTCTCCTGTAAGAATTAATATGGGAGAAAGGTGTCTCCTCTCTACTGATGCTTTATCACCAATCCTTGTTTCAATAAAAACACCACATTTCAAAAACAGTTGTCATTGGGACGCAAAGTGAGGTGAAATGTTCTGAACAGGGGCACAGACAGCAAAAAAAATGTGACAGGGGTGATAACCGTTCCCTATGTTTTCCAAAAAGCTAAAAAAAAGGAATTTGGCATGGAGCTACACTTAAACAATGCAGCTGTTCAAAATTACAAACAGATTATACATAAGAACAAACCTACAGTCCCTGTCTTGTATGCACCACCTGTATACGGCTGTTCAGAGTATATAGGGCCTTTTTTATTTTGTGTGCGGGGTTCCCCTTAATATCCATACAAGACCCAAAGGGGCTGGTAATGGGCTGGGGTACGGGGGGGGGGGCTGTGATGGGGTAGCTATGCCATTTTTCCTAAAGATTTTCATCCATATTACCGGGACCAGACATTGCATTAAAGCCACAAGCAGTTTTAAATGGCTTTTTTTCCTTTAGAAATGTTATTTTGTGCAGGGACAGTTCTAAACACGGGAAACACGTGGCACTTCACAGGCATACTTTAGACACCCCCCAGGTACAATATTTAAAGGAATATTTGACTTTTTTTTTTCACTTTATGCATCATTAAAATGACTGCTCCCGGAAAACGTCCGTTTTTAAAACTTCTTTTTGCATTGATACATGTCCCCTGGTGCAGAACCCGGGTTCCCAAACTCTGTTTCGGACAATAACATGGATAATAGTCGTTATAATTAGCACTTTAGAATCCGAACGTTCGCCTCCATTGTATTTAATAGGGTTCTAATGTTCGTGCGAACTTTCGGTCCGTTCGCGGGTTCTGGTGCGAACCGAACCCGGGGGTGTTCGGCTCATCACTACTCCAGAATGCTAAAATGCTATAATAGGCTGTGTAATGCTCTCTCCTCTCTCTCTCCTACCAAAATGGCACCGACACATGCTCTCTAACATGTTTTCTTTGTTTTCTGTGGCATTGTGGGAAATATGGGAGTGTATATAGCCTGGAGATGTGTTTTTCGTCCGTGGGCATGAGGCCTTAAGACAAGCACTAAATTTACAGCATAGCCCCTGCTCTTTAGGAACAGGGCGCTACATAAATAAAAAAGGGTTCAGTTTGGATGTGCAAACAAGCCCCCTATTTGATCATACCTGCTGTGAATAATTAGAATAGAGAATCCATAAACGGTGACCACATTTGTGCTTATACGTGACCATTTTTAAAATGTTCCACCATTTCTTCTGTCTGTTCCTCTATAAATACCATGATAAGAACATGAATGTGTATCAGTTCACAAAAAAATAGAAGACAAAAAGTGGGTTAGATGTAGAGCTGAACGATTATGGCTAAAATGAGAATCACGATTTTTTTGCTGAGAAGATAGATCACGATTCTCGTAGCGTAACATCATCTTTCACATTAAAACAAAAACAATTGGGCTAACTTTACTGTTTCGTTTTTTTTTTTTTTATTATTCATTGAAGTGTATTTTTTTTTCCCACAAAATTGCATTTGAAAGACCGCTGGGAAAATATAGTGTGACATAAAATATTGCAGCAATTGCCATTTTATTCCCTAGGGTCTCTGCTATATATATATATATAATATTTGGGGGTTCCAAGTAATTTTCTAGCAAAAATATTGATTTTAACTTAAGAAACAAGTGTCAGAAATAGATTTGGACTTTAAGTGGTTAAACTTCCTACATTTACACACAGAAGTTTGCTCTAAGAAGGAAGTTAGTTACGTTTCATGTTGTTACAAACTTGGCAGACTGCCCGGATATTTTCTTTTGACAGCTGAGTGAGCAGATAAAGTCTCTCCACTTGTTATATGAAAGAATCGGCAAACTCTGCATTGGAGATCGTCAGGGGGGTTGAATCAAGATCACGATTTTTTAACAATTAATTGGGAAGCTCTAGTTAGATGGCCAAATTACCACCTAAAAAGTGTGTCAAAACAGCATTTAAAGTTCAAATACAAAGCCTGTTTATGAGTCACACTTTAGTCTTTAGTCAAATCAACACATTTCAGAAGTTCCAGGGATTCTCCCCTTCATCAGGGCTGTGTGTTGTTAGAGTGGAATGGGAACTATTATAGTGATCATGCAGTGAGCACTCACCAGGATTGAGCATCACGTGTTCATAACATTTCATTCAACTGCATTTCAACAGCCAGAAAATTTGAAAAATACCAAGGAAAGCCCCTCCTACCCTACAATGGCGGATTACAATGGCGCTCCGTTTGGCAGCAGGCGGATGTAACGGCCGATTTGATGGGGTTCATATACCTGCTAATATGTGGACTGTGTACTCAACAAGAAGGTGTGAGGATGAAAGTCTGGATGGCCTAGATTGATCCATGGTTGGATGGTCCACCCTGCAATATTGTGTGTCCACGCCTTATTTTCCCTCTTCTTCACTGACTGTTGTTATACAGTGCCTTGCAAAAGTATTCACCCCCTTGACTTTTTACCTATTTTATTACATTACAGCCTTTAGTTCAATGTTTTTTTTTTAAAACTGAATTATATGTGATGGATAAGAACACAATAGTCTTAGTTGGTGAAGTCAAATTAGAAAAATATATACATAAAACTATTTTTCAGAAATAAAAAACTGATAATTGGCATGTGCGTATGTATTCACCCCCTTTGTAATGAAGCCCATAAAAAGCTCTGGTGCAACCAATTACCTTCAGAAGTCACATAATTAGTGAAATGATGTCCACTTGTGTGCAATCTAAGTGTCACATGATCTGTCATTACATATACACACCTTTTTGAAAGGCCCCAGAGGCTGCAACACGTAAGTAAGAGGCACCACTAACCAAACACTGGCATGAAGACCAAGGAACTCTCCAAACAAGTAAGGGACAATGTTGTTGAGAAGTACAAGTCAGGGTTAGGTTATATAAAAATATCAAAATCTTTGATGATCATTAGGAGCACCATTAAATTTATCATAACCAAATGGAAAGAACATGGCACAACAGAAAACCTGCCAAGAGACGGCCGCACACCAAAACTCACGGACCGGGCAAGGAGGGCATTAATCAGAGAGGCAGCACAGAGACCTAAGGTAACCCTGGAGGAGCTGCAGAGTTTCACAGCAGAGACTGGAGTATCTGTACATAGGACGACAATAAGCCGTACGCTCCATAGAGTTGGGCTTTATGGCAGAGTGGCCAGAAGAAAACCATTACTTTCAGCAAAAAACAAAATGGCACGTTTTGAGTTTGCGAAAAGGCATGTGGGAGACTCCGAAAATGTATGGAGGAAGGTGCTCTGGTCTGATGAGACTAAAATTTAACTTTTTGGCCATCAAAGAAACCCAACACATCACCCAAAGAACACCATCCCCACAGTGAAACATGGTGGTGGCAGCATCATGCTGTGGGGATGTTTTTCAGCAGTCGGGACTGGGAAAATGGTCAGAGTTGAGGAAAAGATGGATGGTACTAAATACAGGGATATTCTTCAGCAAAACCTGTACCACTCTGTGTGTGATTTGAGGCTAGGATGGAGGTTCACCTTCCAGCAGGACAATGACCCCAAACACACTGCTAAAGCAACACTTGAGTGGTTTAGGGGAAATATGTAAATGTGTTGGAATGGCCTAGTCAAAGCCCAGACCTCAATCCAATAGAAAATCTGTGGTCAGACTTAAAGATTGCTGTTCACAAGCGCAAACCATCCAACTTGAAGGAGCCGGAGCAGTTTTGCAAGGAGGAATGGGCAAAAATCACAGTGGTAAGATGTGGCAAGCTCATAGAGACTTATCAAAAGCGACTTGGAGCCATAAAAGGTGGCTTGACAAAGTATTGACTTTAGGGGGGTGAATAGTTATGCACATTAACTTTTTCTGTTATTTTGTCCTATTTGTTGTTTGCTTCACAATAAAAGTAAAAAAAACATCTTCAAAGTTGTGGGCATGTTCTGTAAATTAAATGATGCAAATCCTCAAACAATCCATTTTAATTCCAGGTTGTGAGGCAACAAAACATGAAAAATGCCAAGGAGGTGAATACTTTTACAAGGCACTGTACACTCAGATGTTTTCGGGAATTATGAGTTTGGTGGCCCCCTCCCCGGCCTTTCTGCCCGTCGCCAACTGTCCCAATTTTGCTGTTGTTATTAAATAGGATTATTGCCTAGATTTATTTTCTGTGCTGCAGTTAGGTCCCACCTGGTGTTTTGGGCTGGCCTGCCGATCATTTGGTTTGACTGGTATACTCAAGTCTGGGTCCTGAGGAAGCCTGTTCTTTTGGCGAAACGTAAACATCAAAGACAATACCAGACCAATTGGCTTCAAATTAGTGTATTGTGCCATTAGATACAGTGTTTTGTAATTTGGATTGTACCCCCCCCCCCCCCTCAACCTTGGGAAGGGGATTATTTTCCTATGTAACATATTATGTTGTATAATAAAGACTTTGTAATATTTTAACATGTCTTCGCATTGTGGCCGTTATAGTCCGCCATTGTAGGGTACGGGGGGGGGCTTTCCCCAGTATTTACCCAATTTTCTGACTGTACTGTATTGGATGAGGCCCTAGTCCCAATCTACTTCTCTAATGCATTTTCAGCAAGATGGAGAACAAAGCAAGTTTAGTGCAGAAAAGTTTGCCTTTAGAATGGAGGATCCCAGCTCAAGACAAGTGAGAAAAAAAATAAAGGGTTAAAGCCAAGTAGATTTTTTTTAAACTGTCCCTTTGCCAATGTTCTGTTGATTTGTGCCTTCCATCAAACAGTGCCTGCGCATGCGCAGAACAGAAGGGAACTCCAGCTGATTTCCAGATCAGCTGGCATGACGTCACCATAGTGCATGAGCACATTGTAGGAGGCTTTTTTTGATGGGAGATACCATTTTATGGACAAAATTGAATGCTATGCAAAGAGCGGAGGGACCGCGTAATTGTCATATTGCGCCTCACTGTTGCAGCACAGGTTTACAGCGCGCTCAAGGTCCACTTTTGTGGAATGGAATGCCCAGATGGCACAAACCCCCCCAAATGACCCTATTTTGGAAAGTAGACACCCCAAGCTATTTGCTGAGAGGTATGGGGAGTATTTTGCAGATATCGCTTCTTGTCACAAAGTTTTGAAAATTGAAAAAAAATTAAAATTATTTTCTTTCTTCATTTTCAAAAACAAATGAGAGCTGTAAAATACTCACCATGCCTCTCAGCAAATAGCTTGGGGTGTCTACTTTCCATAATGGGGTCATTTAGGGGGGTTTGTGCTATTTTGGCATTTTATGGCCTTCGAAACTGTGATGGGTAGTGAGGAGTGAAATCAAAAATTTGCGCCCTTAGAAATCCTGAAGGCGGTGCTTGGTTTTCGGGGTCCCGTACGCGGCTAGGCTCCTAAAAAGTCCCACACACGTGGTATCCCCGTACTCAGGAAAAGCAGAAGAATGTATTTTGGGGTGCAATTCCACATATGCCCATGGCATGTGTGAGCAATATATCATTTAGTGACAACTTTTTGTATTTTTTTTTTTCATTTGGGGGGGTTTTGTTCTGCCCTGCCATTTTAGCACCTCAAGAAATGAGATAGGCAGTCATAAATTAAAAGCTGTGTAAATTACAGAAAATGTACCCTAGTTTGTAGACGCTATAACTTTTGCGCAAACCAATAAATATACGCTTATTGACATTTTTTTTTTTTACTAAAGACATGTGGCTGAATACATTTTGGCCTAAATGTATGACTAAAATTTAGTTTATTCGATTTTTCTTATGTAGCGGGGTCTCTTCTAAGGCCCCAGGACTACGTTACCCAGAACCTCATTCAGTCCCAGGGCGGAGGTTCCACCGCAGAGACTCATGGGAGGGGTTACTTAAGTGGAAGGCGAGGCGGAGCTCGCTCTCTTGGGACACGGCGCGTCAAGTGGCAAGTCATCCTGTGCGGATCGGCTGTGAAGTAAGACCTGAAGCCTGAGGCCTTGCTTGAAGTCCGAAGAGCCTTCCACCATACTGCGGAGCCTGGGTGGATCCTGACCCGTCGTGATAGGACGTGAGCTGGATCGAGGACTCGATCGGAGCAGACGCTGTGTGCGACACACAGGAGGTGGAAGTCCCAGGCTGGGATCGCGCCTAGAGTGGTGAGCGGGCACCTGCCCATATCAATAGACTGAGTTGTGTTCAGGCCTATAGACTGCCTAGGCCCACTGTTCGCTCACCAGTGTTTCTTGGGGGGTCCGGTAGCTGGACAGTGTTGAAGAATCTACCCCCCCCCCCCCGTTTTGCCCTGTTATTTCAAGTTAACACCCAATGTGGATTACAAATGGTTATTCCTTTAAGTGCACCAACGACAGCTGGCCGGTGAAGAAACCTTCATCCCTTAGGGGAAAGAGACTTAGTTCCATTCCATGTCAGGCCTGACTTAGGTGGGGAGTTTAGAAAGTTTGTGTTACTACGCCATAGGCGAGCACACGCTATAATAGCCCGCGTGGTGGACACTGCGCGGCGCCATATTATCGTGCTGCACCTAGTACATTGATTGATGCAGGGCTCTACAGGCCCAGGTATATGTTGCATGTTATATCTTGAATCCTTCATTACCAGTAAAGCTGAAATATATATTTTATATTCTTGCCTCAGTGTGTTGTCTGACTGTTTAGAGATTATTAAGTATAATACACCTGAGAGTGATAGGAATTTAACCCTAGACTGTGCCAGAGTGGGTCGAGTAAGATTGCCGGGGGTTGACAGTACTGCGTGCAGGGCCCGAAACCAAATCAGCGGCTCTCTTAATTGGGGGTAGCGCTACACGTGGGGGCTCGTGAGTCCAGGATCCTGTTGCAGCAAATAGCAGCCAAAAAGTACCAGCATGGACCCACTAGAAGTAGTGAAGTGGTGCGCAGCAGCCAACGTAGATGAGAATGGGGCAGTGATTATAGAACTCCCAGGGATCTGGCAAGAAGATGCAGTGAAACAGTTAGTGATGTCCCTGTCCCCACAACAGAAAGCATGGATAGTGGATGTAAGATCAGAACCTCCTTCGACATATGTACTGGTTAAATGGAAGGATGGAGTCCCAGAAGACTTCAAGAAGCCAAGCATAGAGACGGTGAATAAACAAACTTATAAGTTAATACGTGTCCCACCCAACCTTAAAGATGTAAAGAAAGAAGAGAGTCCCGGGTCGCCACAGGGCACCCTCAGCACAGAATTATGCGCGGTTCTAGGGGAAATCATAGCACAATGCAAGGAAGACTAGGGTTGTCCCGATACCACTTTTTTAAGACCGAGTACAAGTACCGATACTTTTTTTCAAGTACTCGCCGATACCGATTACCGATACTTTTTTTTTAATGTCAGCTGACAGTTTTAAAGCACAATACAGATTAGGTGGCAATGATATGCAGCACTGATTAAGCAGCACTGATATGATTAGGTGGCACGGATATGCAGCAGTGATGAGTACTGACAGGTGGCGGGCAATGATGACTGGCACTGACAGGGGGCACTAATGGCTGGCACTGACAGGGGGCACTGATGGCTGGCACCGACAGATGGCTGGCACTGACAGAGGGCACTGATGGCTGGCACCGACAGATGGCTGGCACCGACAGATGGCTGGCACTGACAGAGGGCACTGATAGGTGGCTGGCACTGAAAGGGGGCACTGATGGCTGGCACTGACAGGGGGTTGGCACCTGCACTAATAGATGGCAGGTGGCTGGCAGTGATAGATGGCATTGACAGGTGGTAGTGATAGATGGTACAGGTGGCTGGCACTAATAGGTGACACTGAGTAAGCAGCACTAATGAGCAACTAATGAGCACTGACAGATAGCGGGCACTGACAGGTGGTGGGCACTTATAGGCACGAGAGGATTTATTTTTCTATGCTGCCTCTGCGACGCCCATCTTAGTACACCCTGCACTCGGCCTCAATAAAGCAGCAGCGGACATCTTGTTACACCCAGCCCAAACTACATGGGCTGGGTGTAACAAGATGTCCGCTGCTGCTTTATTGAGGCCGAGTGCAGGGTGTACCAAGATGGGCGTCGCATTTTTTCAAACACAGACAGTGTAACATGGAGCGTCACTTCCTTTACCGAATGTGACGGCTCCGGTCGCCGAATGTGACGGCTCCGGTCGCCGATGGAAGCTGCAAGCTTACCCGCCTGAGGACTCTCCGCTCCACTCTGCTCTCCGCTCCGCCCCTCCCGCCCTCTGCTTGCCGACTCCGCCCACTGACCTTTCCACCCCACTCTGCTCTCCGCTCCGCCCTCCGCTTGCCGACTCCGCCCGCTGACTTCTCCCATCCCAGGTATCGGCAAAGGCATCGGGAGCATTTGCGCGAGTACAAGTACTCGCGCAAATGCTCGGTATCGGTCCCGATACCGATACTAGGATCGGTATCGGGACAACCCTAAGAAAGACCCAGCGGATTATCAAATAGCAGGATACCGAAAACTCAGAATGTTTTCAGGAAGGAAACCTGTACCTTCAGGCGAAGAAGGATTTGAGGAGTGGTTAGACGGTGCAACTCAGGCTCTGGAGGAGTGGGAAGTCCCAGACCACAGGAAGAAGCAGAGAATTGCTGAGAGCTTGAAGGGGCCTGCTTTAGAGGCCGTACGCAACCTCAAGATGAGCAAAACAGACTGTACGGCGCAGGACTATCTAGACATTCTGCAGAATGTGTTTGGTGGAACAGAGAAGATCACTGAACTCACCTACCAACTGGAGCATTGTTATCAAAAGGCAGGGGAGAAGCTATCAGAGTTAATGATGCGCCTAGATAAAATACTGCACAAGATGATCTTAAAGAAAGGGATTGACCCGAAGAGGGTGGATGAGGCCCGGGTCCAACAGGTGATGAGAGGATCTCAACCACTGGATCCCATCGCACTGGCGTTACGTACAAGACAGGACGGGAAGAGCCTGGAGTACCCTGACTTGATCCGAGTAGTCAGAGAGGAAGAAGCTATGCTGGAGGAGAAAAAGAGGAGCCAACCAGTTGAGACGGTGAACCCTCCTCCAGTGATGGTCAGGACGGCTATTACCTTAGAAAGAGATGCAGAGGTGGATACCTTGAAGTCGCAGATGTCCCAAGTGCTGGGAATGTTGACCTCCCTGATGGAAAAGGCGTCAAGGGTACCAGAGAGGGAAAGTCCGAGGAAGGAATTGTTTCCAAATACCTCAGCACCCGCATCCCTGGAAAATTGGGGAAATGTGATCTGCTTCAATTGTGGGGGAGCTGGCCATCTTGCCAAAGTATGTGCCAGTCCCAAGAAGAAGAGACTGAATAATCGAAAGCCACCGGAAAACTTCAACGGGCCCCGGTAAAGGAGTCAACCGGGTGCCCATCATCATCAAGGAACTCCACACTGAATAAGAAGCACATGAGAGAAGGGGCCAGAGCCCCACAGAAGAAACCAAGGGTTCCTCAGAAGGATTGTACTCCAAAGAAACACAATAAAGTCCCTCAGCGGGTAGTTACACCCATACAGAGGAGAGAGATTTATGCATACGAGGCTCAGGAGAGACTTAGGTCCAAAGACAAAAAGAGCAAGGAAAGTCAAGAAGGGAAATGCAAAGATCCAAGGAAAGAGACCCCTTCGAAGCAGTACCCAGAGAAACTGGTGGGTCCCTCCCCAATTGTATCCATTCAAGTAGAGGGGATATACACAAGAGCCCTGTTGGATACTGGAGCTCAGGTGACCCTGTTGTATCGAGACTTCTACGACAGGCACCTGAGTCACTTACCCATCCAGAAGATTGAAGACTTGGAGATATGGGGAATTGGAACAGAGAAGTTTCCTTATGATGGATATCTACCCATAAGATTGACATTTGATCCATCCATAAATGGGAAGGGGGAAGTGTTCGACACCTTGGCTGTGGTGTGCCCCCGACCGCCTGGAGCTAACAGGAGTTCCTTAATAATAGGAACCAACACGGACCTGGTCCGAAGACTTCTGTTCCCACTAACAAGAAGGAAGAACCTCCCAGTCACGGAGATTCATCCCATGTTGAAGACCGCCTTCCAACGGCTGATCTTGGAGCAGAAGGCCCCGGAAGAGGGGGTAGGGAAGGTCTGGAGACTGGGAAAAAAAGGGATAGTGCTACAACCCGGTGAAGTAACCTGCTTGAAGGCCACAGTGAAACTCACTTGGGAGCAGCCGGGCCCTTTTGTGATGTTGGAACCCGACCCTAGAGAAGAACCTTCGGGCTTGGAGGTAGTCCCGGAAATGGTCCCGGTGAGGGCCCTGAAGAAGGCCCACTGCAAGGTGCCTGTGAGTGTCAGAAACACCACGGATGGCCCCATGGAAGTCCCTGCCAGGCTGTTATTGGGCCGGGTGAGCCCAGCCACACCAGTTGTCTCATCAGATGTGGGGAAGACAGATGGAGAAAGTACGGTGTGGGAGAAGCTTTCCATGGAGAACCCAAACCTGCCCTGGGCTTGGAGAGAGAGAGCCCGGAACCAGTTGACTCGGTGGGAGAGGATCTTCTCACATGATGAGTTTGATGTGGGGTGTGCTAGGAGTGCCACCCATTGAATCCGCCTCCAGGAAGACAAGCCCTTCAGAGAAAGGGTTAGGCGAGTTCCATTGGCAGACCTCGAGGATTTGAGGGAGCAGCTTGCTGAGCTCAAGCGAACAGGTGTGATCCAGGAATCTAGAAGTCCGTATGCCTCTCCCATAGTAGTGGTCCGGAAGAAGAATGGGTCACTAAGATTATGTATTGACTATAGGACCCTCAACAGGAGAACCACTCCGGATCAGTATACCACTCCAAGGATAGAAGATGCCTTGCAGAGCTTGTCCGGAGCCAAGTGCTTCAGTGTTATGGACCTAAAGAGTGGGTATTATCAGATCGCGATGCACCCAGAAGACAAAGAAAAGACGGCTTTCATAACCCCAGTGGGATTCTTTGAATTCAATCGGATGCCTCAAGGTCTGTCCGGAGCTCCAGCCACATTCCAAAGACTGATGGAGAAGACTGTAGGAGACATGAACCTCATCGAGGTCCTTGTATACTTGGATGACATCATAGTCTTTGGCAGAACTCTGGAGGAGCATGAAGAAAGGCTGGAGAAGGTCTTGAAGAGGCTGAGTGAAGAAGGACTCAAGCTCTCGCCTGAAAAATGCCAATTTTATCAATCTTCAGTCAACTATCTGGGACACATAGTGTCTGAAAATGGGGTGTCCACAGACCCTGAAAAACTGGAGGCTGTCACCTCCTGGCCAAGACCTACTACTGTAGCAGAACTCAGGTCCTTCCTAGGATTCTGTTCCTATTACAGGAGGTTCGTGGAGGGGTTTGCTCGAATAGCGAGACCCTTGAATGAGTTGCTGAAGACGGATGGGGAAGAGGATGACTCGGGCCCCAGGAAGTCAGGGGAGTCAGTCAAGGACCAGTGGACTGAGAAGTGTGAAGGCGCCTTCCAGATGCTGAAAAAGAGCTTGACCTCTGCCCCTGTTCTGGCTTATGCAGACCCAAAGAAGCCTTACGAACTCCATGTGGATGCCAGTCATGATGGTCTGGGAGGAGTACTCTACCAGGAGCATGAAGGGCAACAGAGACCTGTTGCGTATGTGAGCAGAAGCTTGACCCCCTCCGAAAAGAACTACCCCACCCATAAGTTGGAGTTCCTGGCCCTCAAGTGGGCCGTAGTAGACAAACTTCGAGATTACCTATATGGAGCAGATTTCACTGTAAAAACGGATAACAATCCCCTTACCTACCTGTTTACCACAGCAAAGCTGGACGCCACAGGACATAGATGGCTGGCGGCGCTGTCAGCCTTCAATTTCAGCTTTAAATATAGACCTGGGGCGGGAAACCAAGATGCGGACGCCCTGTCCAGAAGGTCTCATGTTCCCACCCACAGTAGTGAAGACTGGACCCGAGTGGCACCCGACGGGGTGTGGGCCCTTTGCCAAGGGGCTGAACTCCAAGCCAAGGGAGGTTCAAGAGCAGAAGAGATAGGGGTCACTATTGTAGGAGTCCCTAAGCAGTACTGTGGAGCAACCTTACTGGGGGACGACAACCTACCCAGACTGACCAAAAAGGAGTTGAGATCCGACCAACGGGAGGACCCTATGGGGAGATTGGTCCTAGAAGCATTAGAAAATCAGAACCCAAACATACTTTTACGTCACCCCTCGAAGGAAGCTCGCCTGTTAAAAAAAGTAGGATTTTTATAACAGCTTACCTGTAAAATCCTTTTCTTGGAGTACACCACGGGACACAGAGCTAGTCATTACATAATGGGTTAAGGGTCACCAGCGGTGATTGGACACTGGCACAACCAATGGAAGACAGTTCCCCTCCATATAACCCCTCCCATCAGGGAAGTACCTCAGTTTTGTAGCAAAGCAGTAAGGTTCCCATAAGAAGGGGGGGGACCTCTGTGTCCCGTGGTGTACTCCAAGAAAAGGATTTTACAGGTAAGCTGTTATAAAAATCCTACTTTCTTTATCGTACACCACGGGACACAGAGCTAGTCATTACATAATGGGACGTCCCAGAGCAATGCTCATATGAAGGGGGGGAGACACAGATCAAACAGGCCGCTTGCGGACCAGAAGCCCTATACTGCTGCCTGCAGCACACTTCGCCCGAAGGCGGAATCCTCATGTCCTTTCACATCTATTTGATAGAATTTGGAAAATGTATGGACTGAAGACCAAGTTGCAGCTTTACAGATCTGAGCCATCGAAGCCTGGTGGTGCACTGCCCATGAAGCACTTATCGCCCTGGTAGAGTGCGCCTTAACAGGAAAAGGAGGAGTCCTGTTCTTTAAACCATAAGCTTGAACAATTACTTGTCTAATCCACCTGGAAATGGTGGATTTTGATACCGCTTGGCCCTTCTTGGGACCATCTGGTAAAATAAACAAAACATCTGTTTTACGTATCTGAGTGGTTGCTTGCAGATACACCCTTACCGCTCTCACTAGATCTAGAGAGTGTAATAATTTTTCCCCCGCCGTCCGCGGGTTTGGAAAAAAGGAAGGCAGAACAATGTCTTGATTCAAGTGAAAAGCCGACACCACCTTAGGCAGAAAAGCCGGATGGGGTCGTAGTACGATTTTGTCCTTGTGACAAATTAGATAAGGCTCTTTACAAGAAAGAGCTGCTAGCTCTGATACTCTCCTAGCAGAAGCTATAGCAATCAGAAAGGCCAACTTCCTACTCAATATAATTAAAGGAATATGGCGAATAGGTTCAAAAGGTTGCTTTTGCAACACTGACAATACCAAATTCAAATCCCATGGACACAAGGGAGACCTAACTGGAGGATTTATCCTCAGTACCCCCTGAATGAATGTCCGAACTAGGGAGTGAGATGCCAATGGTCTCTGAAAGAAGACTGATAGAGCCGATATTTGCACTTTGATGGTGCTAAGGGCTAATTTCATATCCACTCCTAACTGGCAAAAATCAAGAATCCTGCTTATTTCATATTTCAGAGGATTCCAACTTCTGGATTCACACCAGGAAACGTATGCTTTCCAGACTCTATGATAGATGAGTCTGGAGGCTGGCTTTCTAGCATTAATGAGTGTAGAAAGAGCCGGACCAGAGACCCCTCTCTTTTTCAAAATGTGGGTCTCAGCAGCCAGGCCGTCAAATTTAGCCTTTGTAAGGAAGGGTGGAATACTGGACCCTGTGACAACAGGTCGTGTCGAAGTGGAAGCTTCCAGGGCCTTCCTATCGCCATTTTTACGATCTCGGCGTACCAAGGCCTCCTGGGCCAGTTTGGGGCCACTAGGATTACTGGTATTCCCTCCTCCTTGATCCTGCGAAGCAGTCTTTGTAGAAGAGGGATCGGAGGGAATGCATAGATCAGTGAGAACTGATTCCATGGAGTTATTAGAGCGTCTGTCCCGTAGGCTAGAGGATCTCTCGTTCTGGACACAAAGTTGTCCAATTTCTTGTTGAACCTGGAAGCTAGCAGGTCTACATCTGGGTTTCCCCATCTCAGACATATGGCCTGAAAGATCTCTGGGTGAAGAGACCACTCTCCTGGTAGCAGCTGCTGAGGACTCAGGTAGTCTGCTTGCCAGTTTTCTATCCCTGGAATGAAGATTGCAGAGATGCAAGGTACATGCTCTTCTGCCCATGCCAAGATCCGGTTCACCTCTCTTTGGGCTGCCCGACTGCGGGTGCCTCCTTGGTGATTGATGTAAGCTACTGCAGTAGCATTGTCGGATTGAACCCGAACTGGGTAGCCCTGTAACCTGTATGTCCAGGTTTTGAGGGCTAGATATACTGCCTGGATCTCTAGCACGTTGATGGGCAGGATCCCCTGAGTCTTGGCCCAGGTTCCCTGGGTAGAAGCCTCCTCGAATACTGCACCCCAGCCCGATAGGCTGGCATCCGTAGACACCACCTTCCAGGCTGCTGGGAGGAAGCACTTTCCCTTCCGTAAATTCTTGGCTTCTAGCCACCAATTGAAGCTGTGGCGTACTCGTGAGGACAGGCGCATGGGTATATCCAGAGCTTGGCTCTTCCTGTTCCAGGAGGCTAAAATATTGCCTTGAAGTAGTCTCGAATGAAACTGGGCGTAAGGGACCGCCTCGAAGGAGGCTACCATCTTTCCCAATAGTCTCATGCAAAGGCGAATAGACGGCCTCTTGTTTGCTTTGACCTTGTGGATCAGGTCTTTCAGAGACTGTATCTTTGGCTCTGGCAGGTATACCCTGTTTTGGGCTGTATCTATGATCATGCCCAGGTACACTATCCTTCTTTGGGCCTGGAGAGAGGATTTTTGTAAGTTTATAATCCATCCTAAATGCTCCAGGTATCCTACTGTAGTGTCTACAGCGTGATCCAATCCCTCCTTTGACTGATCTATTAATAGTAGATCGTCTAGATAGGCTGTTACCGCAATGCCCCGTGTTCTCAGGTTTGCTAACAGAGGAGCTAGCACCTTTGTGAATACTCTGGGCGCGGTGGCTACACCAAATGGCAGGGCCACAAATTGAAAGTGGTGATCTTCTACCGCAAACCTTAGGAATCTTTGGTGAGCGGGGAGGATTGGTATGTGTAGATATGCGTCTTTGATATCTATGGACGCCATGAATTCTCCGCCTTTTAAAGTAGCGACCATGGATCGAATCGTTTCCATTCGAAAATGGCGAACGTTCAGAAACCGGTTTAGAGATTTTAGATCCAGGACTTCTCCGTTCGGTTTTGGAATCACAAAGAGGTTTGAGTAAAAACCTGAACCTCGCTCCTTTTGGGGTACCTCTGTAACCACACCTTGAGCTATTAAGTGATTCAAACCTTTGAAGAAGGATCCTCTTTTTTGTGGATCCTTGGAGAGTCTTGAACTTCGGAATTGAGAAGATGGGATCTCCTGAAATTCCAGTTTGTACCCTGAGGATATTGTGGATACCACCCATTTGTCCTGGGTTTCTGTCTGCCAAGTCGCTGAGAACTGACGAAGCCTTCCCCCCACTCGGCCGAGCGGGGGCGCCCTTTCAATGAGAGGTTTTGGGGGCTTGCTTATTAGCTCTTGAACCCCACGGCTTCTTGTTTTTCTGAGCCTGTTCTTTGGCTTTTGTGGGCGGCTGAAAAGGCCGTCGCCACTGGCTGGAGTCTGATTTCCCGGGAGCTGGGGAGAGAGTGCGTTTAAAACAAGGTCTCTTGTTTTTCTTTTTCTCAGGTAAAAGTGTCGTTTTACCACTTGATATCTTTTGGATATATCTTTCTAAATCTTCCTCAAAAAGGCGTTCGCCATGGAATGGGAAACTTGCCAACAACTTTTTGCATGGGGCTTCCGCTGACCAATGCTTAAGCCAAAGTACTCTGCGCATCTGTACCAGCTGGAGTGTAAGGCGTGATGCCTGTATGATAGAATCTCTCATGGCATCCACTGTGAAGCATAAGGCTTTAGGCAAATTCTCCCAATTTTTAGCCTGCTCTGAAGGCAGCTCCTTCAGCCCCTGCTTTACCTGTTGGCTGATGACCTGACACATACCGACTGCTGCTACTGCAGGTTGGGTAATTGAGCCGCCCAAAAGGAAGGAGGATTTCAGTAGGGATTCCAACTTCTTCTCAGAAGGATCTTTAAACACTTGTACATTATCCACTGGACATGTCAGGTTTTTATTTACACAAGAAATAGCCGCATCTACCGCAGGCAGGCTCCATTTCTTTAAAAAAATTTCCTCCATAGGATAAAGAATGTTAAACTTTTTTGGAGGTGAAAAACGCTTATCTGGATGTTGCCAGTCTGCGTACATTAGATCCTCTAGTAACGGATGAACCGGGAAGGAGCATGCACCTTGCAGGGATCTTAATGATCCTAGGGAGGAGACAGGTGATTCTGTTACCTCCAAAGAGGGTAACTTAAATGCAGATCGCACGGCTCCTGCATAGCATTGTACCTGTGACTTTAAAATCTGGGATACCGAAAAAGGCTCATCCGATATCCCTGATCCGTCTGACTCCTCATCCTCTGCTGATGTAGCCTCCTCCTCATCCTCCTCCTCCTCAGGTACTTCTGAAGGGAGGTCCAATACTGGAGGAGATCTGCTTCGCTTATTGTCCTTTTTAGAGGATTTAGCGATTAAGGTAGCAATTTTCGCCTCCAGATTATTTAGGGCAGCTGATAAAGTGTCCTCAGTGACATATGCAGGCCCAGGCTTCACTGGGGAAGCCGCCATACCTGACAGAGGTAATGGCTCATCCTGTACAGGTGCATTTGGCAACACAGGAGAGGAAGGTACCGAGTCAGCACAGCTAGAGCCTCCTGTCTCAGGCGGCGGTGCTCTTTTATCTCTTTTTGTCCGCATTACTTCCCCTGGAAGACTTACTGTTTAGACAAAATACAAGGTACCTAAATGCATATACTACCGTGTTCAGTTTAGCAATTACATTAAGTATGCAACTTTTAACACATAACTATGCATAACATGGATGTCTTCTAGGAAGTACCCAGTCCAACCACATGGAGTCTTACGTCCCTGTATAGCTGCTGTGTTTCTCTGCCAGGAACAAGAGAACTAACGAGCTTGCTTGCTGCTGCAGTGCTTCTCACACTGACAGTCTTTTAAATTTGGCGCCGTTTCTGTGCCTGCGCGTGCCACGTGCCCGCGCACGCCTTCGGCCCCCCCCCCCCCCTCCGATAAAGCGCGCTCGCGCGCGCGCGGCCTTTAGCGCTATGGTGGTGGCCATAGTGAGAGAGGACTCTCATCAGCCCCTGTTCCCACTTACCTGCATCTGCAGGTGTCTGTGTCGGCCACCGAAAGGAGGAGCGGGGTGCCCAAGCAAGCTCAGCAACGGAGGTGATGAGCAGTGTACTTCGCCGAAGCCGACACTGAACAGAGTGAGGTGAGTATATTCAGCTCTTTACTCCCCCCAGTGGTGGAAAAAAAGAAGACATCCACTTCTTGAAAAAAAGGTCCCAACCTAGTTATGGACCTTCTAATCTTACCTTATCCATGCCGCAGGTTTTTCTGCTGAAAGTTTTCAGACAGATACCAAACTTCACCCTTCACGGTGGGCTATGTGTGCCAACCTTCAGGGATATGGGTTCCTATTTAAAGGATACCTCTCCCCTGGGCCTTGTACAAGACTCTTACCAGGACTTTATAGCGAAATAGCGAAAGTGCTGGATCTTAGAGCCCAGTCCTCTTGAAGAGAGACATTACAGGCGACGCCTCATGGATGAGGCCCGGATCCCATCCAGATTCGGCTTAACTTGTAGGCGTCTTGGATGGATCCGAAAGCATAGCTCTTTTACCCCCAGAGGGTCTCTTTGGTAGAGCTTTCCTTTAGCACCTCCTAACGCGTCCAACACCTTTCGACACTGGCGAAAAAACTGAGGTACTTCCCTGATGGGAGGGGTTATATGGAGGGGACCTGTCTTCCATTGGTTGTGCCAGTGTCCAATCACCGCTGGTGACCCTTAACCCATTATGTAATGACTAGCTCTGTGTCCCGTGGTGTACGATAAAGAAAGAGTGGGACAGGCTACAGGTGCATCAGGCAGTGGTCTACCGAAGGGGCCCCTCTGATGACCAAGAAGACAAGTGGCAGTTGTTCCTGCCGGAGAAACACAGGGAGACGGTCATGATCGCCTTACATGACAACCATGGTCACCTGGGAGCGGAAAGGACTTTCCAAATGGTTAGAGACCGTTTCTATTGGCCCTGCATGAGGGCTGAAGTTGAGGAATACTGCCATTCATGTGCCCGATGCATACAGAGAAAGACTCTGCCCCATCAAGCTGCCCCAATGGGCCATTTACAAAGTGAAGGCCCGCTTGACCTGGTGTGCATTGATTTCCTCTGCCTCAAACCCGACCTGAGAGGACTAGGAAATAATCTGGTAGTAACCAACCATTTCACCCGGTATGCACAGGCTTTTCCAGCCAAGGACCAGAAGGCCTCTACTGTGGCCAAAATACTTGTAGAGAAGTACTTTATACATTATGGACTACCACAAAGGCTCCACTCAGATCAGGGGAGGGATTTCGAGAGCAAACTGATACGAAAACTCCTAGATGCCTTAGGGATCAGGAAGACCAGGACTACTCCTTATCATCCTCAAGGTGATGCTCAACCGGAGAGGTTCAACCGAACCCTGCTCAATATGCTGGGAACTTTAAGTGGCGAAAAAAAGCAACATTGGAGTAGTCACATAGCGGCCCTTGTGCACGCTTACAACAGCACTGTCAGCGATGCTACTGGATATTCACCTTACAGGCTTATGTTCGGGAGAGAAGCAAGATTGCCAGTGGATCTGGCCTACGGTACCTCCATAGATCATTGTTCTGGTGCCTCCCACAAGGGCTATGTAGATAGACTTAGACACAACTTGAAGACGGCTTATGAGCAAGCCCAGGCGGCCTCGGAACAGAGAGGGGCTCGCAACAAGAGGAATTTTGACCTAAAGGTTAGGATCCAAGACTTACAACCAGGAGACAGGGTGTTATTGCGGAATCTGGGGGTCCCTGGAAAACATAAACTCGCAGATAGATGGAGACCAGAAGCTTATGTCATTTGTAGAAAATTACCGGGCCTACCCGTTTACAGACTTAAACCCGAGGGGAAGTTAGGGCCCTTGAAGACTTGGCATCGAAACCACCTACTTCCGCTCGCTGAAGCAGTTCGGTTGCCTCCTAGGATGGATTCTCCTGAACCCATGTCCATTCCGAACACCCCTAGATCCAACACTCGGTCTCAGACTCCTCGGATAGAGGATACAGAAGATTCAGAATTAAGTGAAGGCGAGGGGGAGGAAATTGGCTGGCTTTGGCCTCCCCAGGGCCCAACGACTTCTGCTATTGATCTTCCACCTGACGAAGATACAGAGGATCACACACTGAATGCAGAATCTACGGAGTTCATTCCATCTAGTCACTGGTCAGATGCTTGGGAGAGTGTCGGTGAACTATCACCTGGAGAGGACCCAAGGGAAGCCATGTATCTTCCTGCTCCGGAGCCAGATGCTCCTGAATTAGAAGGAACTCCTGAGTTGGTCACAGAAGAAGAATCTGTTCCCACAGAAAGTCCCAGAGGACAGAGGAAAAGGAGGGCCATAAAGCCTCCCAGGAGATTAACCTACCCACAAATGGGGAAGAGTGCGGAAGACACTGTATTCACTGCCAGAAATAGTATGGAAGACTCTGACCCTCCCACTGTTCCTTTGGTGGGAGGCAATCCCAGCTCACTCTCTGGCACAGTTAGGCAGGATACTGTTGTTAATGTGTCCTGTGGGCAGAGGAGTTCACTGCCTCGTTTCTGGTGGGAATTTCCTCTGCCGACATCATATGGAGAATTGATGGATGTTTTTAAATGTGTAGCTTGAAGTTATGTTATCTTTGGGGACCAAAGAGTATGAGTGGGGGGAGTGTGTAGCGGGGTCTCTTCTAAGGCCCCAGGACTACGTTACCCAGAACCTCATTCGGTCCCAGGGCGGAGGTTCCACCGCAGAGACTCATGGGAGGGGTTACTTAAGTGGAAGGCGAGGCGGAGCTCGCTCTCTTGGGACACGGCGCGTCAAGTGGCAAGTCATCCTGTGCGGATCGGCTGTGAAGTAAGGCCTGAAGCCTGAGGCCTTGTTTGAAGTCCGAAGAGCCTTCCACCATACTGCGGAGCCTGGGTGGATCCTGACCCGTTGTGATAGGACGTGAGCTGGATCGAGGACTCGATCGGAGCAGACGCTGTGTGCGACACACAGGAGGTGGAAGTCCCAGGCTGGGATCGTGCCTGGAGTGGTGAGCGGGCACCTGCCCATATCAATAGACTGAGTTGTGTTCAGGCCTATAGACTGCCTAGGCCCACTGTTCGCTCACCAGTGTTTCTTGGGGGGTCCGGTAGCGGGACAGTGTTGAAGAATCTACCCCCCCACCCCCGTTTTGCCCTGTTATTTCAAGTTAACACCCAATGTGGATTACAAATGGTTATTCCTTTAAGTGCACCAACGACAGCTGGCCGGTGAAGAAACCTTCATCCCTTAGGGGAAAGAGACTTAGTTCCATTCCATGTCAGGCCTGACTTAGGTGGGGAGTTTAGAAAGTTTGTGTTACTACGCCATAGGAGAGCGCACGTCATAATAGCTCCGCGTGGTGGACACTGCGCGGCGCCATATTATCGTGCTGCACCTAGTACATTGATTGATGCAGGGCTCTACAGGCCCAGGTATATGTTGCATGTTATACCTTGAATCCTTCATTACCAGTAAAGCTGAAATATATATTTTATATTCTTGCCTCAGTGTGTTGTCTGACTGTTTAGAGATTATTAAGTATAATACACCTGAGAGTGATAGGAATTTAACCCTAGACTGACTGTGCCAGAGTGGGTCGAGTAAGATTGCCGGGGGTTGGCAGTACTGCGTGCAGGGCCCGAAATCAAATCAGCGGCTCTCTTAATTGGGGGTAGCGCTACACTTATAACAAAAAGTAGAAAATATCATTTCAATTTCAAATTTTCGGTCTTTTTCCGTTTATATCGCAAAAAAAAAAATTGCAGAGGCAATCAAATACCATTAAAAGAAAGCTCTATTTGTGGAAAGAAAAGAACGCAAATTTAGTTTGGGTACAACATTGCATGTCCGCGCAATTTCCAGTTAAAGCAGCGCAGTGCCAAATTGTAAAATCACCTCTGGTCATTAAGCTGCGTAATGGTCCGGGGCTTAAGTGGTTAATGAAAATCCTGAAAACATGGCCTGTTAACATGACCTAGAGGACTGGAGATGAGAAACATGGCTCTATACCCCAACATGCCATGTTTTCAGGATTTCCATTAAGAACTAGAATGAGAAACACGGCTCTATACCCCATCAGGTCATGTTTTCAGGATTTCCCTGAGATGAAACAGCAGTTAAACTGATTAAATCACCTGTGTAAAATAATGGAAATCCTGAAAACATGGCCTTGAGGACTGGAGATGAGAAACACGGCTCTATTCCCCAACAGGTCATGTTTTCAGGATTTCCAATATTTTGCACAGCTGATTTGATGAGTTAAAATGCCGTTTCATCTCAGGGAAATCCTGAAAATCATAAGCATGAAAATAACTTGTCTGTGTACTGATACATTATTTTCTAATAATATAGACCCTATATAAACCTGCTGATTCTGTGTGTCAGATCAATGTTTTATATTATTTTACGTGTGTCTTGTTTTGTTTTTGCCATCATTTGTCATACACCTGATTACACTCTTGGAGAGTATTTATAAAAATAATAGATTTATGAAAAAAAATAGCTGTTCATGCATCAAAACTTTACAGAAACACAGGATCCATGCCTTCTGTAATGACAGAATGGCCATCTGCCTTGTTTACATAGACAGACTACCGTTCTGCCCGTGTACCGAATGATCAGCTGGTGCCGGTGGACATCGGGTCCGCTGTAATTCTACACAGCAAGACCCGCGGACCCGATGTCCGCCGGCACCCTCGTCCGTTAAGGGTGTATGGGCGCCGCCCTCCCTATCCGTGCGTCCCGCCCCCATGCAGGCCCTCAGATACATGAATTCCAATAGGGGAGGGGGTGTTTTTGTGAAGCAGGTGATTAGAGCCAGAGGCTCTAATAGACTTCAAAAAAGGGTGGGTTTGGGTCACAGAGCACTGCAAACCAAGCCCACCCAGTTGCGTGACAATAGCGAATGAATATTCAATATTTTCACACTGATTATCCTCCCTGCCAATCAGGAAGTGGGTCTGAGACCCATTTCATGATTGGCCCAAAGGAGAAGCGTTACGATTGGCCACTGAGGAGGAGGGATGAGACAGAAGCTGCCGTGATGCCCGCGGAGAAGAGAAGGTGAAGCTGCCCTTGATGCCCGCCGCCTGTCGCCCAGGTGAAGCGCTGCCTGCCATAGGATCCTGGGTCCTCTTTTCCTAGGAACTCTGCTATGCGCGTCGGGACCCTTCGGAGTAAGACCGCGCTATATTAAGATACCTCTCAACTCAACTCAGATGGGGTAAGTGCTTCGGACCCAACCGGCCGGACCGGAGGAGGGGGGGTTTGCCGCCCCCCCCCCAAAAAAAATTTATCATGGTCATTTTTTTGTTGATACGCAGTGCTTTAGCAATTTAAATGTCATCCAACTAGGGTTTAGATCTACTTTAATACAGGGTACACCCATAAATCAGGATTCACAAAGTATTGTGAGTTTTCTAGAGAGCCAACGAACCAGAAGCTGGTTGCCTTCAGGCTGTCTTTCTAAGACTGAAATTTACTATAGCCAATTCTTATATCCCTGCTGCTACTCTGCAACTGATAATGAGGATTAATGGGGAAAAAAAGCATACGCTCAAGAATGAAGACAATCTGCACTAGAACATGGTATGACTACCTCCCCAACACTTAAAATTGCCATTGTTTTTTTTAGAAATCACGGGGCCCCGCACAGCCTATCTAGCATCCACACCCCCCAGTCACACAGAGGAGATAAATTAGGTGTCATGCTCAGCATGCCATAGCAAATTGTGGGTGTAGAAACAGTTTGTAATGCAGAGGTCAATGGTATGTAGCGCAGAGGTCAGAGATATGTAACACAGAGGTCAGAGATATGTAACACAGAGGTGAGAGATATGTAACACAGAGGTGAGAGATATGTAACACAGAGGTCAGGGATATGTAACACAGAGGTCAGGGATATGTAACACAGAGGTCAGAGATATGTAACACAGAGGTCAGAGATATGTAGCGCAGAGGTCAGGGATATGTAACACAGAGGTCAGGGATATGTAACACAGAGGTCAGAGATATGTAACACAGAGGTCAGAGATATGTAACACAGAGGTCAGAGATATGTAACACAGAGGTCAGAGATATGTAACACAGAGGTCAGAGATATGTAACACAGAGGTCAGAGATATGTAACACTGAGGTCAGGGATATGTAACACTGGGAACTGGGATGAGAAACATGGCTCTATACCCCAACAGGTCTTGTTTTCAGAATTTCCATTATTTTGCACAGCTGATTTGATGAGTTAAAATGCCATTTCATATCATGGAAATCCTGAAAACATGGCCTGTCGGGGTATAGAGCCGTGTTTCTCATCTCCAGTCCCTAATGGAAATCCTGAAAACATGGCCTGTTAACATGGCCTACAGGACTGGAGATGAGAAACACGGCTCTATACCCTAACAGGTCATGTTTTCAGGATTTCCATTAAGAACTAGAATGAGAAACACGGCTCTATACCCTAACAGGTCATGTTTTCAGGATTTCCAATATTTTGCACAGCTGATTTGATGAGTTAAAATGCCGTTTCATCTCAGGGAAATCCTGAAAATCATAAGCATGAAAATAACTTGTCTGTGTACTAATACATCATTACTAATAATATAGACCCTATATAAACCTGCTGATTCTGTGTGTCAGATCAATGTTTTATATTATTTTACGTGTGTCTTGTTTTGTTTTTGCCATCATTTGTCATGCACCTGATTACACTCTTGGGGAGTATTTATAAAAATAATAGATTTATGAAAAAAAAATAACTGTTCATGCATCAAAACTTTACAGAAACACAGGATCCATGCCTTCTGTAATGACAGAATGGCAATCTGCCTTGTTTACATAGACAGACTACCGTTCTGCCCGTGTACCGAATGATCAGCTGGTGCCGGTGGGCATTGGGTCCGCTGTAATTCTACACAGCAAGACCCGCGGACCCGATGTCCGCCAGCACCCTCGCCCGATAAACGCAAGTGCAGGATAACCAGGGGCGGTCTCGTCCGTTAAGGGCGTATGGGCGCCACCCTCCCTATCCATGCGTCCCGCCCCCATGCAGGCCCTCAGATACATGAATTCCAATAGGGGAGGGGGTGTTTTTGTGAAGCACGTGATTAGAGCCAGAGGTTCTAATAGACTTCAAAAAAGGGTGGGGTTGGGTCACAGAGCACTGCAAACCGAGCCCACCCAGTTGCGTGACAATAGCGAATAAATATTCAATATTTTCGCACTGATTATCCTCCCTGCCAATCAGGAAGTGGGTCTGAGACCCATTTCCTGATTGGCCCAAAGGAGAAGCGTTCCGATTGGCCACTGAGGAGGAGGGATGAGACAGAAGCTGCCGTGATGCCCGCGGAGAAGAGAAGGTGAAGCTGCCCTTAATGCCCGCCGCCTGTCGCCCAGGTGAAGCGCTGCCTGCCATAGGATCCTGGGTCCTCTTTTCCCAGGAACTCTGCTATGCGCGTCGGGACCCTTCGGGGTAAGACCGCGCTATATTAAGGTACCTCTCAACTCAACTCAGATGGGGTAAGTGCTTCGGACCCAACCGGCCGGACCGGAGGAGGGGGGCTGTGGGTGCACTGTTTGCCACCCCCCCCCCCCCCCCCAAAAAATGTATCACCAGCCACCACTTAGGATCACGCCCTGTTGCAGTATATTTTCTATAGGGCGGTCGGCAAGCGGTTCATTATGATGACAGTCAATGCCATCTAGTGGCCATAATGCAGTATTTTCTGCATTCATACATTCGATCTGCACAGAATATAGCCGGAGAACATTTCATTTTGCCCTGTTTGCATAGAACTAGTTTAACCACTTAAGCCCCGGACCATTTCGCTGGTCAAAGACCAGGCCCCTTTTTGCGATTCGGCACTGCGTCGCTTTAACTGACAATTGCGCGGTCGTGCGACGTGGCTCCCAAACAAAATGTATGTCCTTTTTTTCCCACAAATAGAGCTTTCTTTTGATGGTATTTGATCACCTCCTGCGGTTTTTATTTTTTGCGCTATGAACAAAAATAGAACGACAATTTTGAAAAAAATGCAATATTTTTTACTTTTTGCTATAATAAATAAAAAATATATAAAAAAACATTTTCTTCCCTCAGTTTAGGCCGATACGTATTCTACATATTTTTGGTAAAAAAAAAATCGCAATCGCGTTTATTGATTGGTTTGCGCAAATGTTATAGCGTTTACAAAATAGGGGATAGTTTTTTTTACTAGTAATGGCAGTGATCAGCGATTTTTTTTTTTTCGTGACTGCGACATTATGGCGGACACATCGGACACTCTTATGCAAAAAGAAACAAGTGCGCAATCACCATGAATTAAAACAACAATCCTGCAAACAGGAAAAAAATATTTAAAACATCAAGTGAAAAATAAATATATATAGTGAAAAAAAGGGGTTAATGTAGAGAATCTTCTATTATAAGGAATCTCCAAACAATATTCATTTAACGAATGTGTATAAAAAGTGTCCCAAAAAAGAAGTTGTATATTTAAATGTTTTTAAATATTAAATAATCAGCTCCACCAATCTTCATATGGGTAAGGAATTATTCGATGTAGATCTTATTCCATATACATTCGACAGTAGGGAATAATCTTAAAGCCGCTTACCAGATCGATGGGACCTCGGATTACAGAGGTCTCAAGAGCGTGTGCATCTGCCTGCCGGCACCGAGGATATCCACCTGCTCCTTATCCCAAGGGATCGCTCCTCGCTCCACCAGCTGATCGGATGTCCAACACACAGGAATCAAGGTAAGCAGAGATAATGATTGCTCCAGGTGCACTCCTAGGAGTTTGTTCAACTCAGCAGGAAGGGATTGAATGAAAAAAACTTCATGGTGCAGTATTTCAGAAAAAAGTTTCCAAATGATTTATTGAAAAAATCACAGCAAAGACCAAAGCAAGTTCACATCCAATCCACACTTCATAAAAAGATATATATAAAAACAGGAACACAAAAGGGGGGGAAAGGGTAAAAAAGGAAAAAATATCCGAAAAATCAGTCAGAGAGCAAACACTGACTGCTTCAATGACCAAATACGTGATAACGTTTTAGGGATGTATGCTCCACCCGACGCGTTTCCCCACAACTGGCATCAACTGGGAACGGAGCCTCCGTTCCAAGTTGATGCCAATTGTGGGGAAACGCGTGTGTGGATTGGATGTGAACTTGCTTTGGTCTTTGCTGTGATTTTTTCAATAAATCATTTGGAAACTTTTTTCTGAAATACTGCACCATGAAGTTTTTTTCATTCAATCCCTTGGAGCGAGGAGAGATCCCTTGGGATAAGGAGCAGGTGGATATCCTCGGTGCCGGCAGGCAGATGCACACGCTCTTGAGACCTCTGTAATCCGAGGTCCCATCGATCTGGTAAGCGGCTTTAAGATTATTCCCTACTGTCGAATGTATATGGAATAAGATCTACATCGGATAATTCCTTACCCATATGAAGATTGGTGGAGCTGATTATTTAATATTTAAAAACATTTAAATATACAACTTCTTTTTTGGGACACTTTTTATACACATTCGTTAAATGAATATTGTTTGGAGATTCCTTATAATAGAAGATTCTCTACATTAACCCCTTTTTTTCACTATATATATTTATTTTTCACTTGATGTTTTAAATATTTTTTTCCTGTTTGCAGGATTGTTGTTTTAATTCATGGTGATTGCGCACTTGTTTCTTTTTGCATATGTTTGTTGAGCTTTAGTATTTTTTAGCTTTTTACTTGTAGCAGCATCACAGTTTTCTTTGATCAAGTATTTATTAATTTTTCTCAATATTATTTGGTTTAGCGCAGGTTTTTTCCCAATATATATACATCGGACACTCTTGACACATTTTTGGGACCATTGTCATTTTTACAGAGTTCAGTGCTATAAAAATGCACTGGTTACTGTAAAAATGACACTGGCAGTGAAGGGGTTAACCACTAGGGGCGCTGAAGGGAGTGATTACTACTGTTAGGGGGGCGTGGCTACGAGTGACACGTGACCGATCTCCGCTCTGATTACACGGAGCGGAGATCGGTGACAGTTTCAGTAGGCGAGCGGGGAGATGTGTTTACACTAATCTCTCCCCGCTCCATCCCTCCGTGAGACGATCGCGGGGATCCCTGCGGCGATCGAGTTTGCGGGACCCGCGGTCCGACTCACGGGGATGGCGGCAGCGTCGCGAGTGCGCCGCTGCCGGCGCGCACGTGACCACACGGCAGGCAGTTAAAGGGGACATACAGGTACGTGATTGTGCCTGTCCGTGCCATTCTGCCGACGTATATATGCCGTGAGCGGTCTTTAAGGGGTTAAATAGATGTACAGATATGCAAATTTTGTATACACCCTTGGTGTTTAGAGGACTTCTTTCCTCTGTGCTGTCACCTTGTCATATACATCCCTGGTGGAGACCTCAAATGGCTGTGCCAACACATATAATGGGCACAGTCCACCTTTGTCACTAGCAGCATATCTCCCAACGTTATGAGATGAGAAAGAGGGACAACTTTTGCCACAAAGTATGAAGGCTAAATGCATACCCCTGCTACACTCTCATTTAGGCAGAGCCTCAAAATTTTATAAAACTGATTGGTTAAACCCAATTGATTTTCCACCACTAGTTTTCCTTTGTAAAGGTCTTTTCAAAGGAAAAATGCAATAATTTTGAGCTTGGATAAAAATATACTATAACACGTGTGGCTGTAAAATATCGAATTGTCAATGGAGTTCTAAACATCAGACCAAAAATAGCCAGAACTAAGGAAAGTGGGGCAGAGAGATTTGGTTACAAAAGAGGGACAGTCACTCAAACAAGAGACAGCTAGGTCCAGCTCAATGATGTGCAGCCAAAGCTGGAGCGAATGCATATAGACAGGAAGTGGTTGAAAGAAGCTGAAGGTGAACAGCAACACTGAGACGCAAAAAAAAAAATATAAAAATAATATTTTATGAAAAAAAATCATGGTCGATTTTTTTTTTTTTTTTTGATACGCAGTGCTTTAGCAATTTAAATGTCATCCAACTAGGGTTTAGATCTACTTCAATACAGGGTACACCCATAAATCAGGATTCACAAAGTATTGTGAGTTTTCTAGAGAGCCAACTAACCAGAAGCTGTTTGCCTTCAGGCTGTCTTTCTAAGACTGAAATTTACAATAGCCAATTCTTATATCCCTGCTGCTACTCTGCAACTGATAATGAGGATTAATGGGGGAAAAAAGCATACGCTCAAGAATGAAGACAATCTGCACTAGAACATGGGTATGACTACCTCCCCAACACTTAAAATTGCCATTGTTTTTTTTAGAAATCACGGGGCCCCGCACAGCTTATCTAGCATCCACACCCCCCCAGTCACACAGAGGAGATAAATTAGGTGTCATGCTCAGCATGCCATAGCAAATTGTGGGTGTAGAAACAGTTTGTAGTGCAGAGGTCAGGGATATGTAACGCAGAGGTCAGGGATATGTAACGCAGAGGTCAGGGATATGTAACGCAGAGGTCAGGGATATGTAACGCAGAGGTCAGGGATATGTAACACTGAGGTCAGAGATATGTAACACTGAGGTCAGAGATATGTAACACTGAGGTCAGGGATATGTAACACTGAGGTCAGGGATATGTAACACTGAGGTCAGGGATATGTAACACTGAGGTCAGAGATATGTAACACTGAGGTCAGAGATATGTAACGCAGAGGTCAGGGATATGTAACACTGAGGTCAGAGATATGTAACACTGAGGTCAGGGATATGTAACACTGAGGTCAGAGATATGTAACACTGAGGTCAGGGATATGTAACACTGAGGTCAGAGATATGTAACACTGAGGTCAGAGATATGTAACGCAGAGGTCAGGGATATGTAACGCAGAGGTCAGGGATATGTAACGCAGAGGTCAGAGATATGTAACACTGAGGTCAGAGATATGTAACGCAGAGGTCAGGGATATGTAACGCAGAGGTCAGGGATATGTAACACTGAGGTCAGGGATATGTAACGCAGAGGTCAGAGATATGTAACGCAGAGGTCAGGGATATGTAACGCAGAGGTCAGGGATATGTAACGCAGAGGTCAGGGATATGTAACGCAGAGGTCAGGGATATGTAACGCAGAGGTCAGGGATATGTAACGCAGAGGTCAGGGATATGTAACGCAGAGGTCAGGGATATGTAACGCAGAGGTAAGAGATATGTAACACTGAGGTCAGAGATATGTAACACTGAGGTCAGGGATATGTAACACTGAGGTCAGAGATATGTAACGCAGAGGTCAGAGATATGTAACACAGAGGTCAGGGATATGTAACACAGAGGTCAGGGATATGTAACACAGAGTGCAGGTTTCAAGGGTACGGATCGCAGATTGTAGGGGCCAGGAATATGGAGCACACAGCGTACAAGGCCAGGTGAGCGAAGCCCTGTGAGGCCACATCTTTTTTATATTGTGCCAGCAGGAGCGTGGAGGAAATCCCGGGCTTGCTGTCACAGAAGGGACTCAAAGGAGCAGCTGTAACATGTTATAAAAGGTGAACTTATCCTTTAAACCACACCCAATATTCTGTCTAATGTAATCTGGTCCACTTTTTGCTGTTGCATGCATAGTGCACCACAGACCATCCTCTCACTTGAGTGTTCCTCATTCTCAAATTCTAAAGTTGGGAGGTATGCATATTCCTAACCCTTTCATCTGCCCTTGCCTAATCTTAACTCTCCCATCTACCCTAGCCTAATCCTAACATTTCATCTACTTAAACTCAATCCTACCATCCCATCTGTCCTAGTTTTAATCATATTCCTAACCCAGCCTAATCCCCTCATTTCAATCCTAGCCTAATCATAAACTTCCATCTGCTCTAGTCTAATCCTAACCATTACATCTATCCCAGGCTAAACAACCTAACCTTCCTGTCTATGTGAATCCAAACCTTTCCACCTTTCATCTAATAAAGTCGAATCCTTTCCTTCCATCTGCATAAATCTAATACTAAACTTCCTATTTCCCCTTACGTAATCCTCCCATCTACCCTAGCCTAATCCTAACCTTCTATCTACCCAAATCTAATCCTACCCCCCCCCATCTATCCCAGCCTAATCCTAACCTTCTCATCTGCTCTAGCCTAATCCTAACCTTCTATTTACCCAAACACAATCTCATTCTCCTATCTTCCCTAGTCAAACTTGTATCTACTCTGGTTTAATCCCAATCATCCCATCTATCTCAGCCTAATCCTAACCTTCCAATTTGCCCTAATCTAATCTCAACCTTCTCATCTGGCTAGCCTATCTTTTCATCTACCAAAATCTTATTCACCATTCAATCCTAGCTATCCTATCATTCCAAGTCTAATCTCAACCTTCTCATCTGCTTTAGCCTAATCCTAGGCTTTCATCTACCAAAACCTAATCTACGATCAGATCTACACTAATCTAATCCATACATTCCCATTTACCCCAGCCTAACCCTGAACCTTTCATCTGATTTGGGGGAGGGGTTATTATTTTGTGAAATGTACAATTAGTGTACAATAAATTTTTATCTGAGATAAATCCATAAAATGAAATTATTCTAGGGCTTTGATGCACACCAGAGGTCGTCAGTGTTATCTTCTGACTCCTCAGTGGAGAGGCCTTTTCAGAACCCTAAACCTTCTGATGATTCAGAGGAAGGCAAAACCCCCCCTGGTCATATTATCTCCAAAGGAGGAAAAATTCCTTCCTGACCCCATAAGGCGATCAGATCATCCCTGAATCATCAGTCTAGAGTGTCCAGTTCATCTCCCTGTACATTGCTCAGAATGTAGAGACGGGACCCCAATATCAAGGGCCCACAATCCAGAATGCCATTTAGAAAGAGGTCTGATCTCATACTCCACCCCCCAGGGAGCAAACTATCCCAATTACTGCCAGAGTCACTGCTGCACATACAATTGGCAGGAAATGTGGAGGAGGAGCGGGTTATGGGGGAAGAGTCTAAATGGCATGCCTGGAACCACTTAAAGTGGAACTATACCCGCCTCCCCTCACGCCCCCGCCACCCTCAATCTTCACTTCACCGTCTTCTAGGTTCCAGCTCTTCAGCCATCTTGATTGACTAGCCATGAGGTCAGACTGAGCGCACCCTCAGTACTTTCCTAAAACAAACAGTGATAAGAGGAATGCAGGAGACATGCCCCCTCTCCTTCTGCATTCCTCTTGCTGCCGCTTGTCTACGGAGATTTCCTGTCTCCTTCCTAGCTATGTAGTCAGGCTTGGTGTCCCCACACTTCCCCCAACAACATACCTAGTAAAGGGGGGTCCACTTTTTCAGCTCTAGGCACTTTCCTGAGACAAATGGTGACAAGAGGAATGTAGAGGACATGCAAAAGGTTGAGAAACAATGCTCTAAGATATGGAAATTGCAGGCAAGTCAAACTTCCTCTGATTGCAGCCACTGACACCAGTGTTGGGGGTTATTATTCCTTCAAATGATCACTCATGCTGGGGCAATTACTGTCCCCACTAATACCAATGTTGGGGGTTATGGTCAGGCAGGTTTATCCTACATCCTGGTATAAGAGACAAGCAAGATATCGCCCCAGGTGGGACTCGAACCCACAATCCCTGGCCGAGGAGGCCAGTGCCTTAACCATTAGGCCACCGGAGCTTTGCTATCTAGCTATATCTCTCTATCTATCTATCTATCTATCTATCTATCTATCTATCTATCTATCTATCTATTCATCTATGACTCCTCAGAGATGAGGCCTCTTTAGAACCCTAAACCTTCTGATGGTTCAGAGGAAGGAAACCCCCCCCCCCTGGTCATATTATCTCCAAAGGAGGAAAAATTCCTTCCTGACCCCATAAGGCGATCGGATTATCCCTGAATCATCAGTCTAGAGTATCCAGTTCATCTCCCTGTACATTGCTCAGAATGTAGAGATGGGACCCCAACATCAAGGGCCCACATTCCAGAAGGCCATTTAGAAAGAGGTCCGATCTCATACTCCACCCCCCCAGGGAGCAAGCTATCCTCTTGCCACTTCTTGTCTCAGGGGAGTACCTGTTTAGCTATGTTGTCGGACGGCTGCAGGCATAGAGGGTGTGCTTAAGTGGTTTAAGTGGTCACTTTTGTGGACTTTACAATTCTGACTTCTTCAATTTTTGGTATCTTCGGTGGAGCTTTCTGAGTCTCCGGTGCAGAACAACCAATCCAGGCTCCCCACACTTACAGCGACTTCTTTGTTGGAAACGTCTTTGCGTTTATTCTGCATCTCTCTTTCTTCATTGGCCATAAAATCCTCAATCTTCATGTTTAAATCTTCCGTTTGAGAACCTGAAAGAAGAAAATTACATTTGTCAGTGTTTCAGATTGATACAGTAAATGGTGACAAAGCTTGGTGAGCCCAACCCCGAGGTGCAGAAAATACCCCAAGAGGGATCCTTCAACCCTAGCTCCCTCTAGTGATCAAAAGAAGCACTGCACTGCATTAACACATCCTTGACGTATATATAGAGATAGTGACTCTGTGCTGTCGCCCCAGGACAGGAAGTGCGTACATAGCAGTGACCCCAGTGTATATAGTATATGTGAGTTTCTGTGTATATAGCAGTGACCCCAATGTATATAGTATATACTGTATGTAGGTGACAAACATATTGCCCTTTATTCTTGCATTATAACTCTCTATTATAATACTTACCAATGACATCATCTTTTGTGGATTTTAGTTGTGGAATGGGCTCCACATTTACATCAACGTCTTCCCTTATCATGGAAGAATCTTCTGAATACTCCAGGTCTTCTGAGTTTACAGTGGCTTCTTCCCTTATCATGGAAGAATCTTCGGAATACTCCGGGTCCTCTGAGTTTACAGTGGCTTCTTCCCTTATCATGGAAGAATCTTCGGAATACTCCGAGTCCTCTGAGTTTACAGTGGCTTCTTCCCTTATCATGGAAAAATCTTCGGAATACTCCGAGTCCTCTGAGTTTACAGTGGCTTCTTCCCTTATCATGGAAGAATCTTCGGAATACTCCAGGTGGTTTTCATGATCCATGAATTCCTCTGCCGTCATACTAAAATATTCAGGTTCCGTGAGAGTCTGGAAAGAGAAAAAAAGACATTCGTCAATGTTTCTGATTGATCCAGAAAATGGTGACAAAGCTTGGTGAACCCAACCCTCAATGTGCAGCAGATAACCCCAAGAGGGATCCTTCAAACCTCAGCTCCCTCTAGTGGTCAGAAGAAGCACTGCATTAACACACCCTTTGCGTATATCTAAACCCAAGAACAAAAAGGTCATCTATTCCAGCAAGGTCTTTGCATGTGGAGGCTGCATTTGTTTTGGTTCTTTCAGGCAATGTACATTATCTGCAGGTACAGAAAAATACCTATTAATCCTGTCAGAAATCCAGTAACCTTGTAAGTTCCTGTGGCCTGAGCTGAGATCTCACTGTTATCTGCTTTTTCAGCTTCTGCCTGTGTACTACAAAGCAACACCCCTCTGTGTAATGGAGATAAGGAGAGGGGAAGGGGTTTGAAGTTCTAATCAGGCTAGGGTGACAACACTTCTCCATAAATACAGTGAGTCTGTGTTGTCACCTCATAACAGGAAGTGTGTTTCTGGTGGAATTTCCAGAATAAAGCTGGTTTAAGCTGTGCACCTGACACATACACAATAATTATTGCCAATAATAAACAGAATTCCTTCAGACAAGTCCCCAGACCATGTGATTGTGCAGTAACCACAAAATCACAAATGGGAGAATTCTATACAAAAATACTTCTTAGATGCTGCACATACATGGTCCCCTCCTCCATTATTCATATACTTACCGGTTTTGGCTTAAATGCTGGGGGTGACTCTCTTTTCTCCACCTTGGCCCAGTCAGTCCACTCGAAAAATGGGTGTCGTCTGATGTCACGTACCAGGTATGTCCGTATATCATGGTTTTCCCATAAGAGCTGTAAAGAAGAAAGAAATATGATAAGAAATACAGAGAGAACAATAACAACATGTGAGCAATAGAACTCCCCATTGTAATATTTGATTCTGACAGTGACATATTTCAGCTTCCTTGATTTTGCTTGTAAACCCGCCACTATGTCATGATTGGATCGGGTCGTAGCATGGTACCTTATTTGTGTCATGTTCACTCATGAGAGGCTTTAAAGGAAAACAAAAAACACAACTAAGGATATTTTGAAATGAATCGTTATTATGAATATATATAAAACGATCTTTCCATCAAATCTGCCACTGCCATGATTTTTTTTCTTCCACCGATGACAGCACCAGGGGAGTTCTATATGCTGTCTGTGTAAGGAAAGTTCTCAGAAATCTAATGCTATGTATGTGTGATTGGGTTTTTAAATGAAACACACAGAACGTGAACCCAAGTCATACACAACCTCTGCAGTGGGGTATTAGGGGACACAGGGGCTGCTGCTTTCCTTATGACAACACTGACACTGCTCAGGGGGACTATAAGTAACGGCAGATCCTTCTACTAAGCAGTCAGTGTACTAAAAGTATTGCTATGAGCCACATGAATGTGTGTCGGGAAGAATGTACAGTTGTGTGTTCTGAACGCCTAACAAGGTCTGTATGACCTGGAAAGGGTTTTGTCTGTGAAGAGAAGGTAAAGCTCTGTGTATACTCACCAAAGCTATGAGTTCATGGATGTAAATGTCATCACATGTTTCAAACTCGGAAAGGACTGTCGTTAACAAACTTCCACTCTGGTTTTCCTTGATCTTTCTGAAGTGATCCGGGCTAACGGCCATCTCATACAACATCACCCCCAAGGAGTAATAGTCTGCTGAGATGTTGTATTCTTCTTCTTCCATGACCTGTAGAAACATAAGGAGATAAAAAAGGATGAGAACATTCCTAGACCAGGCAGAGGACACAGATGACTCCATGCTGACATATGTGATGTATGATCCCAGGAGTCCTAAAATTGAGCTCAAAATACATCAAACTAAGGCGGAGCTTGTGAATGTTGGAGGTGGGGCCTAACATTTATATATACTCAAAACTTTTGTTTTCCAAGTATTGGATATAGTACGGAAGGGTTGAGACCCCTGCCAGTTTATTTTTGTTGTCTGTGTGCCATTGGGGGAATTTCCCTTCACTTCCTGTCCCCAAGGCTCAAGAGAAAGTCAAAGGAATTCTCCCAAAATGAGGGAAACTCTATTCTTAGGATCTTGTCCCAAACAGGTGTCACCATTGGAAGACTTTCCCTCTATTCCTGTTCTGGGAACAGTTGTAACATTTTGCATCCTGCTGCATTTTCTTTCTCACCAACAATGATCACCAGAACACATAAACAGTGTGACTTCCCTACTGAGGACACCAATAAAGACCTGACAGAGGGTCTAACCCTATCCATTTAAGCTGCATGCACACATGGCCGTTTTGAGCTTCACATCGCGTGAAGTTTGTTGCCCAAAAATAGGTTCAGGAGCTTCTTTTAGGCAACATTCTTCATACAATGCGGTTCACCACGATTGCAGCGCAGTTGATCACGTGACAATCCCGGCAGAACCGCACTGCTTTTTTAGATGCAATTCAAATAAATGGCATCTGAAATGTGCATTGTGCGATTTGTCATTCACACCTGGGCATTTGTTAGACAAGATTCAGAACGCCCATGTGTGAATGTGGCCTCAATGAAATGGGAGACCCCTTATCTATTCTCTATATCCCGTAGTAAATATTACAATTCTGTCTAATATCAGGAATCTTACCTCTGGGGCCATGTAACCGTCTGTACCCGCAACTCCACTGATCTTTCTGGTCTCTGTGACTTCAGTCCGTGAGATGCCGAAGCCTGCAATCTTGATGTGACCCTCGCTGTCCAATAGAATGTTCTCTGGTTTGAGATCTCTGTGAAGAAAAGAAGTGAGCTGTTAGCTCTGCATATCCCAAGATACAAATATACATGTATAGAAAGAAGAATGAAGATTGATGGGTAGACATTGGCTTCTTTTATATCTGCCTACAGGAAGATCTCTGTTCCGGGGTTTCCAGCTCCGCCCACCTGCTATATTCATCAGGAGGAGGTCTCACTCCTCTTGCTGGATTTTGTATAAATTGTACATTAAGCAGAATATGGCATGAGCTGGGAGATTTCTGCAGCAGATGGAAGGAGACAGCGCAACTGGGAACTCTAATGTAAAGTCTTCCTGATTCAACAAAACATAACATAAGCCAAGGGGTGATTGTTAGTCAGCTAATCCAATACTTACCTATGGATGACCTCATGAGAATGGATGAATTGCAGGCCACAAACAATCTCGGAAGTAAGACGTCTAAAGGAGAAAGAAAAATATGGATTAGCATTTAAAATCATCACAGACCAATAAACGTTAAATATGAAGACTTCCCCCTATAGTACATAGGGGTGTGGATGGATGGGGCTCAGTGGGAGGGGCCTGGCTGTGTCACTGCCTGTTCTCGGGGGTCAGCCACCCCCGACTCCATCACAACCCTGTCGTTGGACTTACCTTATCATGTCGTAGCCAAATGGAGCTGAAGTTTCTATCGGTTCCCGTAGATTGCCGCCACTCACAAATTCCGTGACAAGGAACAGATCAGTCTGTGTGAAAATAAGAGATAAAGGTTACATTAGAGACAAGTAAGATTTCCCTTTGTGGGGGAATATAGGAAGGCACACACACCGGCCAATTTCAGAAGTAAGTTCACAGTGGCAGCCTCATTTCTGGAAAGAAAACCTCTACTCTGTACAGATGACTTCACCAACCTCCAGACTTGTAGGAGGCCCTCTAGAGTTCTCCTCTTACCTATACCGCTTCCCCGACTACAGCCGGAGCCCTTAGAAAAAGCTGGTGTGGGATACAAGTGGGGCTCCCCTCTGCCTCTCACAATTTAACACTCATTGTTCAAAGGACTAATTGATACGCCCAAAAACTGTCATCGGGGGAAGGGAGAGGCTTATCCTGGTGTAAGTTTTGACTCCCAAAAAGTTGTAATTTGCATAACATTAATTTTAGAGGGTCTGGGTCAGTAGAGGGGGCAGTACAGGAAAAGGCTGTAAAGACTGGGAAATAAAAAGACTTACCTCTGTTTGGAATGTTCCAAATAGGTGAGTGATATATGGATGGTTCCTGAATGTTTCCAGTATGTAACGCTCTGGAATCTCAAAGCCTTGAAATCTTTTTGGTTTAACGATCTTCACCGCCAGCTTCTGTTGAAAGGAGGAATGGGAGGCCAACACCACCTTCCCATTGGATCCCTCTCTAAGTTCTTCATGGTTCGTAAAATCCTCCATTGAAAATTCGCATGGCTTCTCCTCCATGCTGGATGGGACTGCATCTGGGGAGAAAAAATAAAGCAATTATTTCTATTCCTGCTATTTACACATCATTTATTGATGCTACACAGAATCTGTGGACATATAAAAAGGTTTTAAACCTCAGACATGAAATAGGAACAAAGTACATCCTTCTATACTGTGTACTTATTTCTATCCAAAGCGCTGAGTGTGATTTATTTCTGCTGCCTGGTCCCTCTGTTATCTACACTCTACAGGACCCACTTCTGACAGATTTTTCTGATACCAAGAGAAATATGATGTCTAGAGAGGAGAGCTTCAGCACACAGCCTGTGATTGACAACAACAGCTGTGCTTGTTCTCCTTATAGTGTGAGGAGAGGGTGGGGTGTCCCTCCAATCAGAGTTCAGTGTTCTTCTCCCTAAGCCATGCAGTATGTAAATTCAGATCCTCGGCCCCTGCTTTGTGCTGCTGAGAGATGCCAACAGATTCTAACACCTCCCTTCTCTATGTAGTGACCCTTCCTGGTGTATATAGCAGTGACCTCAGTGTATATAGTATATATGTGAGTGTCTGTGTATATAGCAGTGACTTCAGTGTATATAGTATATATGTGAGTGTCTGTGTATATAGCAGTGACTTCAGTGTATATAGTATATATGTGAGTGACTGTGTATATAGCAGTGACCTCAGTGTATATAGTATATATGTAGGTGATATATATTATATTGCCCTTTATTCTTGCATTATAACTCTCTATTATAATACTTACCAATGACGTCATCGTTTGTGGATTTAAGTTGAGGAATGGGCTCCACATTTACATCAACGTCTTCCCTTATCATGGAAGATTCTTCGGAATACTCAGAGTCCTCTGAGTTTACATCTTCTTCTTTGCTTATCATGGAAGATTCTTCGGAATACTCCGGGTCCTCTGAGTTTACATCTTCTTCTTTGCTTATCATGGAAGATTCTTCGGACTACTCAGAGTCCTCAGAGTTTCCATCTTCTTCTTTGCTTATCATGGAAGAATCTTCGGAATACTCGTAGTCCTCTGAGCTGTCAGAGTCTCCTTCGTTTATCATGTAAGAATCTCCATAATACTCTTGGCTTTCATCAGCCATATATTCCTCTACCGTCATACTAAAATATTCAGGTTCCGTGAGAGTCTGGAAAGAGAAAAAAAGACATTTGTCAATGTTTCTTATTGATACAGAAAATGGTGAAAAAGCTTGGTGAACCCAACCCCCAATGTGCAGCAGATAACCCCAAGAGGGATCCTTCAACCCCAGCTCCCTCTAGTGGTCATAAGAAGCACTGCATTAACACACCCTTTGCGTATATCTAAACCCAAGAACAAAAAGGTCATCTATTCCAGCAAGGTCCTTACATGTGGAGGCTGTATTAGTTTTGGTTCTTTCAGGCTAATTCCATTTTCTGTAGGTACAGAAAATAACCCATTAATCCTGTCTGAAATCCAGTGACATTGTAAGTTCCTGTGGCCTGAGCTGAGATCTCAGTTTTATCTGCTTTCTCAGCTTCTGTCTGTGTACTACAAAGCAACACCCCTCTGTGTAATGGAGATAAGGAGAGGGGAAGGTGTTTGTAGTTCTAATCAGGCTAGGGTGACAACACTTCTCCATAAATACAGTGAGTCTGTGTTGTCACCTCAGAAGAAGAAGTCTGTTTCTGGTGGAATTTCCAGAATAAAGCAGGTCTAAGCTGTGCACCTGATACATACACAAATATTACCAATAATAAACAGAATTCCTTCAGACAAGTCCCCAGACCATGTGATTGTGCAGTAACCACAAAATCACAAATGGGAGAATTCTATACAAAAATACTTCTTAGATGCTGCTGAAAATCTCCCCTCCCCCAATATACATGGACCCCTCCATTATTCATATACTTACCGGTTCTGGTGTAAATGCTGGGGGTGACTCTCTTTTCTCCACCTCGGCCCAGTCAGTCCCCTCGAAATATGGGTGTTGTCTGATGTTACGTACCAGGTATGTCCGTGTATCAAGTTCTTCCCATAAGAGCTGTAAAGAAGAAAGAAATATGATAAGAAACACAGAGAACATTGAGCCACATGAATGTGTGCCGGGAAGAATGTACAGTTGTGTGTTCTGAACTCCTAACAAGGTCTGTATAACCTGGAAAGGGTTTTGTCTGTAAAGAGAAGGTAAAGCTCTGCGTATACTTACCATAGCTATGAGTTCAAAGAGGAACATGTCCTCACATGTTTCCAACTCGGAGAGGACTGTCCTGAACAAACTTCCACTCTGGTTTTCCTTGATCTTTGTGAAGTGATCCAGGCTAACGGCCATCTCATACAATATCAGCCCCAAGGAGTAATAGTCCGCTGAGATGTTCTGTCCTTCGCCTTTTATGACCTGTAGAAACATAAAGAGATAAAAAAAGTATGAGAACATTCCTAGACCAGGCAGAGGACACAGATGACTCCATGGTGACATATGTGATGTATGAAGCCTCCCAGGAGTCCTAAAATTGATCTTAAAATACATCAAACTAAGGCGGAGCTTGTGAATGTTGGAGGTGGGGCCTAACATTTATATATATACTCAAAACTTTTGTTTTCTAAGTTTTGGATAGACTACGGAAGGGTTAAGATCCCTGCCAGTTTAATTTTGCTGTCTATGTCCCATTGGGGGAATTTCCCTTCACTTCCTGTCCCCGAGATTCAAGAGGGAAATGAGGGAAACTCTACTCTTAGGATTTTATCCCCAAACAGGTGTCACCACTGGAAGACTTTCCCTATATTCCTGTTCTGGGAACAGTTGTAACAGTTTGTATCCTGCTGCGTTTTCCTTTCTCACTAACAATGATCACCAGAACACATAAAGAGCGTGACTTCCCCACTGAGGACGCCAATAAAAACCTGACAGAGGGTCTAACCCTATCCATTTAGGCTGCATTCACACATGTCCGTTTTGAGCTTCACATTGCCTGAAGCTTGTCGCTTAAAAAATAGGAGCTTCTTTTAGGCAACATGCTTCATGCAATGCGGTTCACCATGATTGCAGCTCAGTTGATCATGTGACAATCCCGGCAGAACCGCACTGCTTTTTTAGGTGCAATTCCAATGAATGGCATCTGAAATGTGCATTGTGTGATTTGTCATTCACACCTGGGAATTTGTTAGACAAGACTCAGAACGCCCATGTGTGAATGTGTCCTTAATGAAAGGGGAGCCCTTTATCTGTTCTCTATATCCCGTAGTAAATATTATAATTCTGTCTATAATCAGGAATCTTACCTCTGGGGCCATGTAACCGTCTGTACCCGCAACTCCACCGATCATTCTGGTCTCTGAGACATCAGGCCGTGAGATGCTGAACAAGGGGAAGAGATGGAATTTATTCCCTGCTTTGCAGGGACACAAATTCCACTCCTCACCTCCTGTCAGAACAGAGATCTGTCTTGTTTACATATCCTCTGACTCCTCAGAGGTGGGGCCTTTTCAAACCCCTAAACCTTCCGATGATTCAGAGGAAGGCAAAAAAAAACCTCCCTTGGTCAGATGGTCTCCAAATGGGAAAAAATTCCTTCCCGATCCCCTAAGGCAGTGATGGCGAACCTTGGCACCCCAGATGTTTTGGAACTACTTCTACCATTATGCTAATGCACTCTGCAGTGTAGTTGAGAATCATGGGAAATGTAGTTCTAAAACATCTGGGGTGCCAAGGTTTGCCATCACTGCCCTAAGGTATTTGGATTGTCTCTGAATTATCAGTCTGACATGGATGGTTGGAGACATGGAGGGATGGAGGGATGGATGGAGACACACAAATAGAGCTTTCTTTTGGTTGTATTTAATCACTGCTGTGTTTTTTATTTTTTACTAAAAAGACTGAAAATGTAGAAAAAAAATTTTTTTCTTAGTTTCTGTCAGCAAATTTTGTAAATAAGTAATTTTTCTCCTTCACTGATGTGCGTTGATGAGGCGGCACTGATAGGCTGCACTTATGGTCACTGATCAGGTGGCACTGATGATGAGGCACTAATATGCCGCACTGATATGCAGCACTGATAGATGGCACTGATAAGTGACACTGGTGGGCACTGATAGGTGGCACAAACAAGTGGTTACTGCCCCTACCTGTAACTGGACACTGCAGGGAGCTGCCATAGTGCTATTGCTGGGTGTTCAGTGTGCCCCTGTGCCTTTGAGGGGTGGGCTCCCTCCAGGTTTATCTGCCCTATACCTGTCCATCTAAATGAATGTGCTTCCATTGTTGGAGACTCACAGAGATTAGAGTTTAGGTCCACAGAAAATGGGTTGCCTTGCTGGGGCTCTGTAGCTTACGCACGTATTTGTAAATGTGGGCAACTAAACCCCTGTTTTTAACGCATACTGTTGGACGGGTCAATTCGGTTGGTCGCAGGCTGGTCGGTTAAAGGGGTTGCTCCACCGAAAAAAAAAAATGAAAAGCCAGCAGCTACAGCTACAGCAGCTGCTGGCTTTTAATATTTGGACACTTACCTGTCCTGGAGTCCAGCGACGTCCGCAGCAGAGGACGAGCGACCGCTCGTCGCTCTGCTGCTCCCTCCGCCATCCTCGCTGAGGGAACCAGGAAGTGAAGCCCTGCGGCTTCATGCCCGGTTCCCTACGGCGCATGCGCGAGTCGCGCTGCGCCGTTCTGATTGGTGCTCCTGTGTTCTGGGAGCCGAGTGTCTCCCAGAACACAACGGGGAATCTGCGGGAAGTGACGTAACTCCCGCAGATTCCCGGAGAGAGGACTCCCGGATGTGGGTGAAAATACCTGTCTTAGACAGGTATCTTCACCCCCCTCCCCCCTGAAAGGTGTCAATTGTGACACCGGAGGGGGGGAGGGTTCCAAATAGCAAAAGTTGCTATTTAGGGTGGAGCTCCGCTTTAAGTTGAGCTTGGAAATTTCTTTGTTTTCTTTTTATTTGCACTGATAGGTGGCACTGATGGGCATGATTAGGTGAAACTGATAGGCACTGATGGGCAGAACTGATGGGCACTGATTGCTGTCACTAATGGGCACTGATTGCTGTCACTGATGGGGCTGTAATCAGGGCACTGATGATTAGTTCCCTGATTACCTGTCCTGGTCTTCCCTGCAAAGAGATCCCTCTGTTAGTGTGAGGCAAGGAGAGCTAAAAAACATCATTTTTGCATTTACATGTGACCGGCTGTGATTGGACACAACCGATCACATGGTTAAAGAGCTGCGTCATTGGCTCTTTATCGAGATCAGGGTCCTAGAAACACGGCGTGGCTGCGATCACCGCACTGCCTGCCCGTTCTGGGGCGCCATCATATGACGTTGTCCCAGGATGAGAGCCGCACCTTTCCTCTGTCATTTGACGGTGGACGGGCATCAAGTGGTTATTGCGGGATCTGGGGTCAAAAAGACCTCAGGTCTCACATTTACACTTAAAAGCAGAAAAAAATTGATTAATTTTACTTTTACATAAAAAAAAAAAAAAAATGGGCACTTTAAGGCCGGAGGGCAGAAGTGAAATTTGATGTCGCTCCAGTCATCCAAAGGCATAGAGTTGAGTGGGGGCCATCAGTCCAGAACGTCGGATCGTTTTCACCGCTACCGACGTCTCCGGTAAGCGAGGAAGTAACCGGGTTCTAGAACAGCAGCATAGAGAGCTTATCCCAGACGGTGTTCCACACACTGACCCAGAAGAGGGAGGAACTAAAAACCCTGCGGGAGCTACCGCCCTATATCCCTGCTGAACATTGATGCAAAATGATATGCGAAGGCTATAGCTAATAGGCTCCTCCCCTTGATCCCCCGTTGGGTTTCTAGTGACCAGATCGGATTTGTCCCGGGAAGAGAGGCCCGTGATAACTCCCTCCGCACCCTTTCTCTGATGTCCTGCGCCCGGGGAACCTCCCAGCCCACCCTTCTGCTCTCCACTGACGCTGAAAAGGCGTTTGACAGGGTGGACTGGGAGTATCTTATGGCGACCCTGTCCCACATAGGTGTCAGCGATTCCCTCCAACGTCAGATTGCGGCTCTCTATAATTTTCCCACGGCCCAATTACGTATCAATGGTACTCTTAGCGAACCTTTCACACTATACAATGGTACCCGACAGGGCTGCCCCCTATCACCCATCTTATTCGCCCTTTCCTGAGAACCCTTCCTATCAACAGTCCGACATGCCTCCTCTATTCACGGAATAAAAGTGGGGAGCCACGAACACAAATATGCCGCCTATGCGGATGACATCTTATTCTACATAAGACAGCCTTTGATTCCCCTACCAAACCTTATGTTAGCCTTCTCAAAATTTGGAGACATTTCCAACTTTAAGATCAACATGTCAAAGTCAGAAATCCTGAACGTCTCAGTCCCGGGGGCCTTAGTGTCACAGCTGAAACACGCCTTCCCCTTTACCTGGCAACCCCGTAAGATGAAATATTTAGGAATCTACCTTACTTCAAACCCGACCTCCCTGTTTCAGGCAAATTTTCTGCCACTGCTCAACACGATTAGATCAGACTTACAAAGATGGTCCCAGATTGCCCACTCATGGCTGGGGAGAATTAACATTGTAAAAATGAATGTCCTACCTAGGTTGCTGTTTCTGATGCAGATGATTCCCTACAGAATCCCTGTGGGTTTCTTTTCTATCATTAATTCGCTGATTGGTAGATATGTTTGGAACAGAAGGCGTCCCAGACTCGCCAGATCCCTCCTCACCAGACCTAAAAGTGAGGGTGGTCTGGCCTTACCTGATGTTAAGAGTTATTTCAATGCAATTGTAAACAATAGAATCTCTGACTCGAAGTTCTGCAGAGGCACTAAGCTTTGGGTTTATCTAGAAATGGAGCTAAGTAACACGGAACTTTTCTCACAAATTTGGATCCCTAAGAAACACAGAACCCTGGCTTTGTCTACTTCTCCACTTACGCGCTCTACCCTTATGGTATGGGACTCTATATGCAAAACTCATGGATGGCCCTATAACTCACCCCTGATGCCCTTAAAGGGCCACAATTTCTTCCCCCCGGGGAACATAGACCCGTCTGTTCATGCTTGGAAACTCGGATCGGCTACCCTGCTACACCACATGACCACGCCCAGGGGCGTGGTACCTTTGTCCACACTGATGCCTCTTGCTTCTACAACACCATTGGACCTCTGGCATTATTGCCAACTCTCTGCTTTTGTCCACTCACTCCCGAGAACCTTACGGGCTATCACAGAACTGACCCTCATTGAATCGGCTCTGGCGGAGGACAAGCCAGTGGACAAACCCATCTCTTTTTTCTACCATGCTCTGCAGACATTAGCCTCAACTGACGACCCAACCTTCCTCCAAAAATGGGAAGAAGATCTCCACATGGAACTCTCAGAATCTCAGCGGGTAGTTATTTTAGCCATGACACATACTTCCTCTGTTGCTGCTGACCAGATGGCATTATACTCCCGTGGTCCTTCATAAGGTCTTCCCACATAACTCCCCGCTGTGTTGGAGAGGTTGTGGAGAGCAAGCAACGCACGCTCATATATGGTGGCATTGCCCCCTCATTCGCCCTTATTGGCAGACCATTCTACACTGGGTTAATGTGATTCAAGGCTTTAACATTCCTAATGATCCATGGGTAGTTCTTCAAGAAATCTATAACACCCCACTTGCTTAATGCTGCTAGAGCGCTTATCCCACGTTTTTGGAAAAAACCTGTAGTGCCTAGTTTACGCCAATGGCTTCTAGAAGTCGACCATATATACTTCATGGAAGACCTTACACTTTCCCTTAGAAATAGATCCGAATTGGCGAATTCTATTTGGTCCTGCTGGATTGCCTTTAAATACACATCCACATATGCAGATTTGGTATCCCAACCCGACTGCTCGAAGTGTATACTATAAATGTACCTTTTGTTGCAGAGGTCCGATCAAGGCAGACATCCCCTCCCCTCCCCCACTCTCAATCCCCCCATCCCGCTGTGTGTCCCCCCCCCCCCCCACCTCCCTCTCTCTTCCTTTTCTGGTTCTAACCTTTCTTTCTCAATTTCCCTTTTTAGTGTTATGTATAGGGCGTTAGAATAATTATATTATAATTTTAGTCCGGTTACTTCTTTGAGCTGCGTTACTGCTTAACTGACTGCTGTAAATTTGATTAACATTTCATGGAATGTAACTCACTGCATTTCGACTGATATCGCATTGTCCGACTACCCTATTTTACTGTACTTTGTTTTGTATTACTCTGTACTACCTTTTTTTTCTCTCAATAAAAACTAATTATACAAAAAAAAGAACATCACATCACCTTCCAGCAGGACAATGACCCCAAACACACTGCTAAAGCAACACTTGAGTAGTTTAAGGGGAAACATGTAAATAGGTTGGAATGGCCTAGTCAAAGCCCAGACCTTATCTGTGCTGCAGTTGGGTCCCACTTGGTATGCTTCTTTGCCCACCCCTGGTGTTTTGGGCTGGCCTACCGATCATTTGGTTTGACTGGTATATTCAAGTCTGGGTCCTGAGGAAGCCTGTTCTTTTGGCGAAACGTTGAGAGCAAAGACAATACCAGACCAATTGGCTTCAAATTAGTGTATTGTGTCATTATATACAGTGTTTTGTAATTTGGATTGTACCCCCCCCCCCAACCTTGGGAAGGGGATTATTTTCCTATGTAACATATTATGTTGTAGAATAAAGACTTTGTAATATTTTAACATGTCTTCGCATTGTGGCCATTATAGTCCGCCATTGTAGGTACGGGGGGCTTTCCCCGGTATTTACCCAATTTTCTGACTGTACTTTATTGGATGAGGCCCTAGTCCCAATCTACTTCTCTAATGCATTTTCAGCAAGATGGAGAACAAAGCAAGTTTAGTGCAGAAAAGTTTGCCTTTAGAATGGAGGATCCCAGCTGAAGAGAAGTGAGAAAACAAATAAAGGGTTAAAGCCAAGTAGATTTTTTTAAAACTGTCCCTTTGCCAATGTTCTGTTGATTTGTGCCTTCCGTCGAACAGTGCCTGCGCATGCGCAGAACAGAAGGGAACTCCAGCTGATTTCCAGATCAGCTGGTGTGACGTCACCATAGTGCATGAGCACATTGTAGGAGGCTATTTTTTGATGGGAGATACCATTTGACGGACAAAATTGAATTCTATGCAAAGAGCGGAGGGACCGCGTATTTGTCATATTGTGCCTCACTGTTGCGGTGCAGGTTTACAGCGCGCTCAAGGTCCACTTTTGTGTGTTTTGCACAGCGGGTTTGGTGTGTTGAACGGCGGATTTTGCCTGTGTCTAAGGGCGGGTTGTAACACAGACAAAACCCACCCTGCAACAGCGAGGCACAATCTGACAACTACGGTGTACCTCCGCTCTTTCAATAGCTTTCAATTGTGCCCGTGAAATGGTATCTTCCATCGAAAAAAGCCTCCTACCATGTGAGCATGCGCCATGGTGACGTCACGCCAGCTGATCGAGAAATCAGCGGAGGGTACTATTAGACAGAACACTGGTTTAACCACTTGCCGACCGGCTCACGCCGATATACAGCGACAAAGTGGTTCGTTCCCACGAATCGCTGCATGAGTACGTCTGTACCTTTAAGAGCGATAGCAGGCGTGGGCACGCCGCCGGAGGGGCGCGAGCTGCACAGCGGGGAACCCCGATGCGTGTGGCTGGCGGGCGGGATCACACAAATCCCTGTTCTGTCAGAAGAGAACAACAAATGTTCCAACATCAGAAGAATAGGGTGTTTTTGGTCACCACATCCTGAATATTAGAATAAAGAAGAGAAACCCCCATGGCAAATGGGACTTTAGAAGTGACCAGTACACTAAATAGTATCAAAAATGTATTTATTGTATAAATTTAAACATGGTTAAAATAGTCATAATGGACATAAGGACAACATGTGAGAATAAACAATTGATGCTTATTTGGATACAGCGTTGCACGACCGCGCAATTGCCAGTTAAAATAATGCAGTGCCGTATCACAAAAAATTTCCTGGTCAGGAAGGGGGTGAACCTTCCGGAGCTGAAGTGGTTAAATTTCACCTCAATTATTCTTAGATGTGATGGTTGCATTTGTTTACTTATTTTAGGTTAGGTTCACACCTGTGCGGCCGTTTGGGCTGCAGTTTGCACAGGCATGAGAGCCCATTCATTTGAATTGGCTGCCGTGCCCCACGACATGCAGGAAAGAAGACCCTGCACTTTTTTTAAAATCACAGTCCGCGCGGTAACCGAGATTCCCAGTATGGGTGTGATTTCCAGTGCGGGGCGTCGTGTCATTAGGATTAATGGTACCTGTCCACGGGTCCCGCATTTCTCTGTGTGGGTGGTTGCAGCTGCCGGTATCTGTGTGGCTTTTGCAGTGGCACCACCCACACAGATATGAACCTAGCCTTAAAGTGACACTAAAGGTTCAGGTTCTTTAAATAACAAACATGTCATACTTACCTCCACTGTGCAGCTCGTTTTGCTCAGAGTGGCCCCGATCCTCCTCTTCTGGGGTCCCACGGCGGCTCTCGTGGCTTCTCCCTGCAATAGATAACCCCCTCTGGGAAGCGCTTTCCCGAGGGAGTTACCTTGTGGGCGCGCTCCCGTGTCATACACTCGGCGTCCAAAATTTATTTTATTTTTTTTCTACTTTGTTATAAAATATATGCAATAAAAAAAATATCAAATGCCTTCATTAATTTGTGCCACAGTGTATTCTTCTACATAATTTTGATAATAAAAATCCCAATAAGCGTATTTTAAAGAGGAAGAAAAACCCTAATGGGTTTTACTCCCTCTTTTCCCCCCCTGCAAACTAAAAGCATAATGGGCTAGTATGCATCACGTACTAGCCCATTATGTGCCACTTACCTGCAAACAAAGCCCTCGCTTTCCTCACTGGTGGTCACATCCATCTTGACCCTTCTTTCTGGGGCCGTGGACTCCGGTTGCGTGACTGGACAGAGTCACGTGACATCAGTCACGGCACTTGCTAGTGAAGAAACGCCACAAAGGGGATTTCATCATCGACACACTACAAGGTAAATATCACCTAAACGGCCCATGTTTAGGTGATATTTACAGTACCTATAGGTAAGTTTTATTATAGGCTTACCCATAGGTACAACTTCCGCAGTGGGGGTATACAACCACTTTAAATGTTTTGCGCAAAAGTTATGGCATCTACAAACTATAGTATACACTGTATACTGGAATTTTTATTTATTTATTTTATACTAGTAATGGCAGCGATCAGCAATTTATAGAGGGACTGCAATATTGCGGTGGACAATCTGACGCTACCTAAAACTTTGTGGGAACCAGTGACACTAAAAATATGCACTGTCACTGTACTAATGACACTGGCTGGGAAGGGGTTCACATATAGGGCGATCAAAGGGTTAAATGTGTGCCTAGCCAGTGTTTATGTGTGTACTGTGTGAGGTGCTTTTACTAAGGGATGTGCTTTGCAGGGAAACAAAAACCGACACATCCCTGCTGACAGGACAGCGCTCTGCATTGTTTACAGCAGAGTTCTATCCCGTTTTCCGGCTCACCAATCACCGGGTGCTGGCGGGCCACCATTGGCCAGTATCCGCTGATCGGTTTGTGCTATGACTAAATACTGCACAAGTGGCGTTCCAGAGGTGCGTGGCGCCCCCTACCTGCAAGAGCAGAATCACATTATATATATATATATGTATATATTACTTGATTATATATACTACTGAATATATACTACTGTATATATTACTTGATTCTGCGCAGCCGGCCCTCGCTGTAGCAGTAAAGCTACAGTGCATGGTGGGCGAGTGGTTAACAGACCAAGCTGTCCAGAAAAAGTCACAGTGAAAGGGTTGAGATAAACCATTTATCAAAGACATGGGTGCTTACAATGATCAGCTTTTATTTATGTAAAACCCTTATCCCAAAACAAAAAAAAAAAAAAACTGTTGCTGTCTAGAAAGAGTTAGCATGAGTTCAGCTTCAGTTTTTTTAGTCAAGTCTAAATCTGCTAGCACAGGGATATGCAATTAGCGGACCTCCAGCTGTTGCAAAACTACAAGTCCCATCATGCCTCTGCCTCTGGGAGTCATGCTATGCCTTATGGGACTTGTAGTTCTACAACAGCTGGAGGTCTGCTAATTGCATATCCCTGTGCTAGCACCTCGAACACCACCCTCTCCGCAGACTGACAATGCTGCTGCTGTCCGAGGGTATCTCCATTTCTCCTAAGACAGGAAATGTGTTACTTGCTGGGTCACCAGGTGAAGTAAGGGGGGAAAAAAGGCTTAAAAAACAAACAAACGCAGTCACCACATCTCAGGACTGGTAAAGTGCAATATCATTTTAGTTTTTTTTGGGTTTATTACCACTTCTATCTACTCATTCTGGAGCAGTCCCTCGCAGTACCTCTTTTTCACCACAAGATCCCCTTAGTCTTCCAGGATTAATGACTGATGATGCTCCATGAGATTCAGAGCTACGCTGGTATCACTATTATTATTATTACTGTATTATTATAAATGGAACTTCCACTTTAAAGAAAGGTGACCCCCTGACATGCCACATTGGGCATGTCATTTTTTCTTGGGGGGGGAGCAGAAACCCTCTTTTTAGGAGGGTTCCAGCACCCACTTCCTCCCTGGCCACCGCGGCGGAAGGGTGGCCACATGTCCCGGATTGCCCGGGACAGTCCCACATTTTGCAGGTCTGTCCCGGGCACCCTCATTCTGGGACAATACAGTGTCCCAGAATGAAACTGACACAGCCAGGGGGCATGGTCTTGCTAAAAGAGCTCCAGGTCTCTATCAGCTCCCCAGCCAGATTGCGGTCTCTTACCCAGGGCCGGTCATCAGGGCGGTATAGCCGATACACCTGCAGGGGGCCCAGGTGCAGGGTTGCCAACTGTCCGTCTAGGGAGGTGGGCCGAGCGTACAGCCAGTGGTGTCCTGACACCGCTTGGCATTTTTTACAAATAGCTAAGGAGGACTGGAGGGGGCGTGGCCAAGCGTGGAAAGAGACCCTCTCCCTGGCCACAATACCGCCTGGATCTGCTGCTCCATCCTCTGCCAGTCTGTCTGCAGCTGCTCTTTATCTCGCTGTGCCCTCCGGTGCAGTCTCCTCCTGCCAGCTCGACAGGATGAAGAAGAAAAGCACGGCACTGACTCAGCACTGCCACAGAGGACACACACCGGGCTGAGATGTAGTATGTCCGCAATCTCTGACCTCTCCTGTAGTATGTCTGCAGTCTCTGACTGTCTCCTGTAGTATGTCGGCAGTCTCTGACTGTCTCCTGTTGTATGCCCACAGTGTCCGACCGACCCGAAAAAAAAAACAACGTCCCTCTGTGCTCTCAAGCATGGCCACCCGCCAACTACATTGTAAGCCGATGTGACATTTCTTAAATAAGGGGCGGGGCCACTACCCCTTGTGACGTCACCGACTGGTGCATGCTGGGGTGAGGGGGGTGTCCCTGAATGGCAGTCTGGAAATGTCACAGGTCCCAGGTGATTGCTCCACCAATCACGGTGTGCAGCGCTGCTCGCGCAGTGCGTGCCTGGCTGGCTGTGAAGCCGCAGCCGGGCGCCCACAGTAACAATGCCGGTGCCGCGGAGAGGAGGGGGAGACGAGCGGGGCTTTATTCCCCCGCATCGCTGGACCCTGGGACAGGTGAGTGTCTGATTATTAAAAGTCAGCAGCTGCAGTATTTGTAGCTATTGACTTTTAATATTTTTTTTTTTTTTTAGGCGGAACTCCACTTTAACCACTTAACGACCGCCCACCGCCGATTTACGTCGGCAGAATGGCACCGACAGGCAGAATCACGTAGATCTACGTGATCGCCTTTGTGCAGTTGGGGGGTCCATCCGGACCCCCCTTCACTGCAGTGAGCGGCCGTTAAGTGTTCGGGAGCGATCAGGCATGAGGGGGCGGCCGCTCGATTCCGCCCCCCCCCTCGCGATCGCTCCCGGCGAATGAAATTGCTTCCTCCTGCCTGAAATGTAAACACAGGCTGGAGGAAGTGATGTCATCTCCCTCGCCGCGGTCTTTTCGTTCCCGGCGCCGAGGAGAGAAGAAGCAGGTTAGTGCACCAACAGTCCACTGACACGTAGGTACACATAGGCACACAAATCACCCCCCAGTCACCCCCAGATCACCCCCCAGGTCACCCCAAAGCCCCCAATCACAGTGTCACTGATTGCAGTGATCATTTATTTTACTGATCACTGCATTTAGTGTCATCTGTGATTGTAAAAAGTTGCAGGGCAGTTAGGATTAGGCCCCTTTAGGTCCAGGGTAGCCCCCTAACCCACCCCCTAATAAAGGTTTAACCCCTTGATCACCCCCCAGGTAACCCTTTCACCCCCTAACTTCAGCGTCACTAAGCGATTGTTTTTCCGATCGCTGTATTCGTGTCGCTGGTGTTTTAGATAGGCAGTTATTTTTTTTTAGGTTCGCCGCAGGTTTTTATTAGTGTCAGGTACCCCCATATATTATTTTAACCCCCTGATTGCCCCTAGAGTTAACCCTTTCACCAGTGATCGCCGTATAAGCGTCACTGGTTAGCCAGTAAGTTATTTAGTTATTTAGGTTACCCGTCAGGTTTTTATATAGTGTCAGGTACCCCCATATTTAACCTAATAAAGGTTTTAACCCCCTGATTGCCCCTAGTTAACCCTTTCACCAGTGATCACCATATAAAGGTTACGGGTGACGCTGGTTGATTAGTTTGCTTTTTATAGCATCAGGGCACCCGCCGTATATAACCCAATAAAGGTTTAACCCCCCTGATCGCCCGGCGGGTGAGATCAATTAGGTTTTAGCGCCAGAGAGGGTCTGCGTCGCCCCAGGCAGTGTTAGGTTAGTGCCAGTAACGCTAACACCCACGCGCAAAGCATACACCCCCCTTAGTGGTATAGTATCGGATCAGATCTTTACTAGCATCCCCAGCGGTTTAGGGTTCCCAAAAACGCAGTGTTAGCGGGATCAGCCCAGATACCTGCTAGCGCCTGCGTTTAGCCCCTCCGCCCAGCCCAGCCCAGCCCAGCCCACCCAAGTGCAGTATCGATCGATCACTGTCACTTACCAAACACAACACACATAACTGCAGCGTTCGCAGTGCTTGGTTTTTGGGGCCCTGTACGCGGCTAGGCTCCCAAAAAGTCCCACACATGTGGTATCCCCGTACTCAGGAAAAGCAGCAGAATGTATTTTGGGGTGCAATTCCACATATAACCATGGCATGTGTGAGCAATATATCATTTAGTGACAACTTTTTGTACATTTTTTTTTTTTTTTTTGTCATTATTCAATCATTTGGGACAAAAAAAAAAATATTCAATGGGGTCAACATGCCTCTCAGCAAATAGCTTGGGGTGTCTACTTTCCAAAATGGGGTCATTTGGGGGGTTTTGTGCCATCTTGGCATTTTATGGCCTTCAAAACTGTGATAGGTAGTGAGGAGTGAAATCAAAAATTTATGCCCTTAGAAACCTTGAAGGCGGTGCTTGGTTTTTGGGGTCCCGTACGCGGCTAGGCTCCCAAAAAGTCCCACACATGTGGTATCCCCGTACTCAGGAGAAGCAGCAGAATGTATTTTGGGGTGTAATTTCACATATGCCCATGGCATGTGTGAGCAATATATCATTTAGTGACAACTTTGTGCAAAAAAAAAAAAGTTTGTCATATTCCCGCAACTTGTGGCAAAATATAAAATATTCCATGGACTGAACATGCCTCTCAGTAAATAGCTTGGGGTGTCTACTTTCCAAAATGGGGTCATTTGGGGGGGTTTTGTGCTATTTTGGCATTTTATGGCCTTCGAAACTGTGATCGGTAGTGAGGAGTGAAATCAAAAATTTGCGCCCTTAGAAATCCTGAAGGCGGTGCTTGGTTTCCGGGGTCCCGTACGTGGCTAGGCTCCTAAAAAGTCCCACACATGTGGTATCCCCGTACTCAGGAGAAGCAGCAGAATGTATTTTGGGGTGCAATTCCACTTATAACCATGGCATGTGTGAGCAATATATCATTTAGTGACAACTTTTTGTAATTTTTTTTATTTATTTTTTTTTTGTCATTATTCAATCACTTGGGACAAAAAAAAAATATTCAATGGGCTCAACATGCCTCTCAGCAATTTCCTTGGGGTGTCTACTTTCCAAAATGGGGTCATTTGGGGGGGTTTTGTACTGCCCTGCCATTTTAGCACCTCAAGAAATGAGATAGGCAGTCATAAATTTAAAGCTGTGTAAATTTCAGAAAATGTACCCTAGTTTGTAAACGCTATAACTTTTGCGCAAACCAATAAATATACGCTTATTGACATTTTTTTTACTAAAGACATGTGGCTGAATACATTTTGGCCTAAATGTATGACTAAAATTGAGTTTATTCGATTTTTCTTATAACAAAAAGTAGAAAATATCATTTTTTTTCAAAATTTTCGGTCTTTTTCTGTTTATATCGCAAAAAATAAAAATCGCAGAGGCAATCAAATACCATTAAAAGAAAGCTCTATTTGTGGGAAGAAAAGGACGCAAATTTCATTTGGGTACAACATTGCATGTCCGCACAATTTACAGTTAAAGCAGCGCAGTGCCGAATCCCAAAAACAGGCCTGGTCCTAATGGCCCGAAATGGTCCGGGGCTTAAGTGGTTAAGGATTAATATAGCACCAACAGTTTGCACAGTGCTTTACAACATGAGAGCAGACAGTACAATAACAATGCAATTCAATACAAGAGGTTTGGGAGGACTTGCTCCTAGGAGCTTACAATCTAATAGAGAGGGGCTGGTGGAACTAAAGGTATAAAACTGTGAGGGATGAGCTGATGGGAGAAAAAAAAAACATGGAAATAGCAAAAAGCAGAACGCTATACTTTGCTATTTCCTACTTTATGAGGTGATCCTGCCCAGATCTTACAGGAGCTGCAGAGGTGAACCATCCATCTGCTGTTCATTCATCCATCCATTAGGAGGACGGCCATGTCTTGGTAGGTTTGCAGTCGTGACATACTCTTTCCATTTTCCGATGATGGAGCTCCATGAGATATTCAAAGCTTGGGATATTCTTTTATAACCTAACCCTGCTTTATACTTCTCCACAACTTTATCCCTGACCTGTCTGGGGTGTTCCTTGGCCTTCATAATGCTGTTTGTTCACTAAGGTTCTCTAACAAACATCTGAGGGCTTCACAGAACAGCTGTATTTATACAGAAATTAAATTACACACACAGGTGAACTCTATTTACTAATTAGGTGACTTCTGAAGGCAATTGGTTCCACTAGATTTTAGTTAGGGGTATCAGAGTAAGGCCTCATGCCCACAGACATTTTTAAAAACGAGCTGTAAAAGCTAGGTTGGACGCCAGGAAAAAGCGGCGTTTTTCATTAGCGTTTTTGCGCGTTAGGTAGCGTTTTTTTAAGAAAAACACATCTCTAGGCTATATAAATGGGAAATCTAATGTCCAGACAGGAATTTCCTGTGTTTACAGAGGTTACACTGTCCAATCATCTTTTTGTAGATAAAAAACGCCGGAGCTCAAAAACGCTGCCGCTGCGTTTAACGATTCACGTTTTTTCAGCTCTAACGCCGGCGCCACGGAACGCCCTGGTCCTGTTTTTTTTTTTACAGCTTAAAAACGCCTAGGTGGGCATGAAGCCATAGACTAACATGGACAGGTGTTTTTAAGCTGTAAAAAAACGCTCAAAAAAGCGGATGTAAAAACATCCGTGGGCATGAGGCCTAAAAGGGGCTGAATACAAATGTACACCGCACTTTTCGCATATTTATTTGTAAAAAATGTTGAAAACCATTTATCATTTTCCTTCCACTTCACAATTACAGTGGGGATCGAAAGTTTGGGCACCCCACGTAAAAATGTGTATTAATGTGCATAACGAAGCCAAGGAAAGATGGAAAAATCTCCAAATGGCATCAAATTACAGATTAGACATTCTTATAATATGTCAAAAAAAGTTAGATTTTATTTCCATCATTTACACTTTCATAATTACAGAAAACAAAAAAATGGCGTCTGCAAAAGTTTGGGCACCCTGCAGAATTTATAGCATGAACTGCCCCCTTTGCAAAGCTGAGACCTGCCAGTGTCATGGATTGTTCTCAATCATCGTCTGGGAAGACCAGGTGATGTCAATCTCAAAGGTTCTAAATGGCCAGACTCATCTGACCTTGCCCCAACAATCAGCACCATGGGTTCTTCTAAGCAGTTGTCTAGAAAACTGAAAATAGTTGACGCTCACAAAGCTGGAGAAGGCTATAAGAAGATAGCAAAGCGTTTTCAGATGTCAATATCCTCTGTTCGGAATGTAATTAAGAAATGGCAGTTATCAGGAACAGTGGAAGTTAAAGCAAGATCTGGAAGACCAAGAAAAATATCAAGCCAGAACAGCTCACAGGATTGTGAGAAAAGCAATTCAAAACCCACGTTTGACTGCACAATCCCTCCAGAAAGATCTGGCAGACACTGGAGTTGTGGTACACTATTCCACTATAAAGAGATACTTGTACAAATATGGTCTTCATGGAAGAGTCATCAGAAGAAAACCTCTTCTACGTCCTCACCACAAAAATCAGCGTTTGAACTTTGCAAATGAACATATAGACAAGCCTGAGGCATTTTGGAAACAAGTTCTGTGGACCGATGAGGTTAAAATATAACTTTTTGGCCGGAATGAGCAAAGGTACGTTTGGAGAAGAAAGGGCACAGAATTTAATGAAAAGGACCTCTGTCCAACTGTTAAGCATGGGGGTGGATCAATCATGCTTTGGGGTTGTATTGCAGCCAGTGGCACAGGGAACATTTCACGAGTAGAAGGAAAAAGGGATTCAATAAAATTTCAGCAAATTTTGGATGGTAACTTGATGCCATCTGTGAAAAAGCTGAAGTTAAAGAGAGGATGGCTTCTACAAATGGATAATGATCCTAAACACACCTCAAAATCCACGGGAGATTACATCAAGAGGCGTAAACTGAAGGTTTTGCCATGGCCTTCACAATCTCCTGACCTCAACATTATTGAAAACCTATGGATAGACCTTAAAAGAGCAGTGCGTGACAGACAGCCCAGAAATCTCAAAGAACTGGAAGACTTTTGTAAGGAAGAATGGGCAAAGATACCTCAAAACAAGAATTGAAAGACTCTTGGCTGGCTACAAAAAGCGTTTACAAGCTGTGATACTTGCCAAGGGGGCAGTACAAGATATTAACTCTGCAGGGTGCCCAAACTTTTGCAGACGCCATTTTTTTGTTTTCTCTAATTTTGAAAGTGTAAATGATGGAAATAAAATCTAACTTTTTTTGACATATTATAAGAATGTCTAATCTGTAATTTTATGCCATTTGGAGATTTTTCCATCTTTCCTTGGCTTCGTTAAGCACATTAATACACATTTTTACCTGGGGTGCCCAAACTTTCGATCCCCACTGTATGTGCCACTTTGTGTTGGTCTATCACATAAAGGCACTGTAAATATTGGTACTAAAATAATAAATCAGGGCGGCACAGTGGTGTAGTGGGTAGCACTCTTGCCTAGCAGTAAAAAGGGTCGCTGGTTCGAATCCCAACCATGACACCATCTGCCTGGAGTTTGCATGTTCTGCCTGTGTGGGTTTCCTCCGGGTCCTCCGGTTTCCTCTCACACTCCAAAGACATGCTGGTAGGTTAACTGGCTTCAGTCTAAATTGGCCCTAGTATATGAATACGAGTTAGGGACCTTAGAGTGTAAGCTCCTTGAGGGTAGGGACTGATGTGAATGTACAATGTATATGTAAAGCGCTGCGGAAATTGACAGCGCTATATAAGTACCTAAATAATAATAATAATAATAATAATAATAATTTAAACCCGGGGCAATGGCTGTGATTTATGGACAGAGAAGGCGCCTGTTCAGTTTCACCCGTTGGGCTATTACATTGGAATTCTGACTTACTAATTAAATAGGAAGGGGTCTACTTTTGCCGCAATTTTTATACATTTACTTTCTGACATGACTCCTAAAAGACGCTAATAAAATGAACAGCAATTTTGCAGTTATCTAGAGCAACCAGATTTCATCTTACTCCTGGTTAATGGGGGTGACCGTGATACTTTTGTCCTCATAGCTAGATTATGGAAGCTGAAGGTGAAGAGACATCCTTGTCCTAGATCAGTGGTCTACAACCCGTGATCCAGGGGCTAGATGCAGCCTTTTGCTTGCCTTTTTTCACCCCTTGGGGCACTATTCTACCCACTGACACCATCGATGGGGCACCATTCTACCCACTGACACCATCGATGGGGCACCATTCCTCCAACTGACACAAAGAATGGGGCACTATTCTACCCACTGACACCATCGATGGGGCACTTTTTCTTCCCCTGGCACAAATGATGGGGCACTATTCTACCCACTGACACCATCAATGGGGCACTATTTTACCCACTGACACCATCGATAGGGCACTATTCCTCCAACTGACACCAAGAATGGGGCACTATTCCTCCCACTGACACCAATGATGGGGCATTTTATATTCCCACTGGATACAATTGCCCTCCTAAGTCTGATGGACAGTAAAACTGGTCCTTTGTTTAGAAAGTTTGGAGACCCCCGTCTTAGAAAATGGAAGCTGATGAGAACCCAGGGCCCTGCTGTGGTTGTGGTATGCTGGTGATTTTTGAGGGAGAGTCCTATTTTTGTCCCCCTTACACAATCATTCTGTTATTGCATCTATGGGCATGCAAGCTGCCCATGAACCCCAGTTTTATTTCCCTTATCCCCACAACCCAGAGGGGTACAAGAAACCCTGGTAACCAATGGGGGCAGACTGGTGATTTTAGAGGTGGAATTTATAACCCCCCCTCCTTTATCAAATTATCCTGATGTGTGAAATCTAGTATCACCTCAGCCATTGGCTAGAGACAATGAAGGAGAAGCAGCACAGCGATAGAACCTGTCACTCCGCTCTCTATGCATGTTACAAGAACTGGTTGCTTCCTTGTTTTGCTTCTTCCTATTCCAGTTTGAGCTCTGCTGTACAGAGACTGTGAGATGCTAATCTTAGATTACATTTGGGTACAGTTCTTAGCTTTACCCAACGGCCTACCGGGCATTTTCACCCCCTTCCTGCCCAGGCCAATTTTCAGCATTCAGCGCTGTCACACTCTGAATGACAACTGTGCGGTCATACAACACTGTACCCTAATTACATTTTTATCATTTTTTTGAGACAAATAAAGTTTTCTTTTGGTGTTATTTAATCACTATCATTTTGAAGTTGCACAAGTGCGAGTGGACTTTAAGTAGCGGTTCACACCAGCCGACATGCACCGTGTGACTTCATCGCAGCTTGCATACGACTTCTTTAACCTAAAAGTCCTTGCAAGTCAAGCTGAAGTCTCCCCGAAGTAGTGCAGGAACCTTTTTCTAAGTCGGAGCAGCTTGAGTCACACTGATTGGGGGGGGGGGGGGGGTTGAGCGATAGATAGATAGATAGATAGCTAGATAGATAGATAGATAGATAGATAGAGATATAGCTGGATAACAAAGCCCAGGTGGCCTAATGGATAAGGCACTGGCCTCCTCGGTCAGGGATTGTGGGTTCAAGTCCCACCTGGTGTGATATCTTGCTTGTCTCTTATATCAGGATAAAGGGAGGATGAAGAATAAACCCATCAAGAAGGAGGAGATCTTCCTCTCTGTGCTGCATGTGTCAGTCCCAGAATTTTCCTTTCCTGACGCCTTAACAATATATGTGTGTAATCCCTATCTGACGCTGGGGCAGACTCCATGGATCACTCGGTCTTTTTCTGCCATCACTCTTCTATGTTTCTTCCCAGTAAACTCTCCCCTCCCCCCCTCACTCCCATATAATGGAATTTTTATTGCAGAAGAGACATACTTTCTCCTCAGCGGCAAAGTTTCTTACCTGCTTAACTATAACCCCCAACATTGGTATTAGTGGGGACAATAATTGCCCCAACATGAGTGATCAATTGCTCACCCTTTAAAATTCTGCACAAATCTCGAGACATTCCATCCAGTGCTGATGGAGAGGGGTAAATAAGGATGCTGTGTATGCACCCGACATCCTCCTTATCAACCAATGATATAACCCATAACATTTGGTTGTTAGGATGCCCGGCACCTGGAAGGCTGTAATGGTACCAAAGAAAACGAATAAGCTATTGCGCTGACTGTAACCCAACCGTCATTGGGCTGGGCACATAAAAAGGCCGGGAGAGTGTTGGGGAACACCAGGTAAAATGGATGCAGCTCCTCCCAAATTAGGTCTTGAGATCCTCATGCACATATAAAAAACAAACACAAGAGGGCGCCTCCATTCAGGTGTAGCGATTTATTAACCACTTCAGCCCCGGAGGATTTGGCTGCCCAATGACCAGGCCACTTTTTGCAATTCGGCACTGCGTCGCTTTAACTGACAATTGCGCTGTCATGCAACGTGGCTCCCAAACAAAATTGACGTCCTTTTTCCCCACAAACAGAGCTTTCTTTTGGTGGTATTTGATCACCTCTGCGGTTTAAATTTTTTGCGCTATAACTAAAAATAGAGCGACAATTTTGAAAAAAAAAGCAATATTTTTTACTTTTTGCTATAATAAATATCCCCAAAAATATATAAAAAAACATTTTTTTTCCTCAGTCTAGGTCGATACGTATTCTTCTACATATTTGTGGTAAAAAAAATGCAATAAGCGTATATTGATTGGTTTGCGCAAAATAGGGGATAGTTTTATGGCATTTTTATTAATATTTTTTTTTTTACTAGTAATGGCAGCGATCACCAATTTTTATCGTGACTGCGACTTTATGGCGGACACATCGGACACTTTTGACGCTATTTTGCGACCATTGTCATTTATACAGCGAACAGTGCTATAAAAATGCACTGATTACTGTGTAAATGACACAGGCAGTGAAGGGGTTAAGTGTGTCCTAGGGAGTGATTCTAACTGTGTGGGGGCTGGGCTTACTGTAACACGACACTGATCACTGCCCCCGATGAGAGGGAGCAGACGATTAGTGTCCTGTCACTAGGCAGAACAGGGAGATGCCTTGTTTACACAGGCATCCCCCCATTCTGCAGCTCTGTGATACGATCGCGGGACACCGGCAGACATCGAGTCCGCGGGTCCCGCGGGCATGGGCACGGAGCTCGCGGCAGGGGCGCGTGCGCGCGCCCACACAGCGGCAAATTTAAAAAGGGACGTACCTGTACGCCCATTTGCCTGCCTGTGCCATTCTGCCGATGTAAAAGTGCGTGCGCTGGTCAGCAAGTGGTTAAAAAAAAATAGGATTTTTATAACAGCTTACCTGTAAAATCCTTTTCTTGGAGTACATCACGGGACACAGAGCGACATAGTCATTACTATGTGGGTTATATAGATACCTTCAGGTGCTGGCACTGGCAACTTCCAAAACCGGAAGTACCCTCCCCTATATAAGCCCCTCCCATCCGGGAGCACCTCAGTTTTGTAGCAAAGCAATAAGTGTCCCCAAAGAGGGGTGGGAGCTCTGTGTCCCGTGATGTACTCCAAGAAAAAGATTTTACAGGTAAGCTGTTATAAAAATCCTATTTTCTTTCTCGTACATCACGGGACACAGAGCGACATAGTCATTACTATGTGGGATGTCCTAAAGCAATGCCCAATGAGGGGGGGGATACACCATACATAAGCTGAGCGCTATCAGACATGCGGATCTTTTGCGGCCTGCAACACACTGCGCCCAAAAGCGACATCCTCCTGACTTCTAACGTCCACCTGGTAGAACCTAGTAAACGTGTGTACTGAAGACCATGTTGCGGCCTTACAGATTTGAGCCAGGGAGGCCTGGTGATGCACTGCCCATGAAGTTCCAACTGCTCTCGTGGAGTGCGCCCTAACTTTGAACGGAGGCGGTCTCCTTCTCAAGCCATAGGCTTGCATTATGACCTGTCGAATCCACTTGGCTGAAGTAGATTTTGACGCTGCCTGACCCTTTCTGGGGCCTTCCGGCAGAATAAACAAAGTATCCGTTCTGCGAATCTGAGCAGTGGCTTTTAAATAAGCTTTAACTGCTCTTACTACATCCAAAGAATGCAATAACTTTTCCTCTACCGAACTAGGTTTGGGGAAAAAAAGAAGGAAGAACCACATCTTGGTTCAAATGAAACCTCGATACCACCTTAGGAAGAAAGGCTGGATGAGGACGTAACACTACTCTGTCCTTATGGATAACCAGATATGGCTCCTTACAGGACATAGCTGCTAATTCCGACACTCTTTTAGCCGAACGAATGGCTACTAGAAAGATCAATTTCCTGGTGAGAAGAACCAAGGAAATATCTGTAATGGTTCAAATGGTTGTTTCTGTAGAACCGACAGAACCAGGTTTTGATCCCATGGACATATGGGAATATTAACCGGAGGACTATTACGCACCACTCCTTGTATAAAGGCTTTGCTAGTGAATGCGAAGCCAAGGGCCTTTGAAAAAATATTGACAAGGCCGAAATCTGACCCTTGATAGTACTCAAGGCAAGCTTCCTATCTACAGCCCACTGTAGGAAGTCCAGAATCCTACCTATTACGTACTTACGTGGATGCCATTTCTTGGCCTCACACCACGCGATGTACGCCTTCCAGATTCTATAGTAGATCTGCCTGGATACCGGCTTCCTGGCATTGATCATGGTAGATACCACAGGATTAGAGAGCCCTCTCTTTTTCAGAATGTGGGCTTCAATAGCCAGGCCGTCAAACCTAGGGCTGGTAAGGAAGGGTGGTATATCGGTCCTTGCGAAAGCAGGTCCGGACGACGTGGGAGAGTCCAAGGACTCCCCACTGACATTTTACAATCTCCGCGTACCACGCTCTTCGGGGCCATGCTGGAGCCACCAGAATCACTGGTTTATTTTCTACCCTCATTCTGCGGAGTAATCGAGGTAACAATTGTGGCGGTGGGAATGCATATATCAGCTTGAACTGATCCCAAGGGAACACTAGGGCATCCGAGCCGCAAGCTAGGGGATCCCTTGTCCGAGAGACAAACCTGTCCACCTTTGCGTTGAATCTGGATGCTAGAAGATCTACATCCGGTGTTCCCCACCGCTGACATATTGTCCAGAAAACCTCGGGGTGAAGGGACCATTCCCCTGGGCATAATTGCTGGCGACTTAGAAAGTCCGCCTTCCAATTCTCCACTCCTGGAATGAATACCGCAGATATGGCTGGGACATATCTTTCTGCCCATTTCAGGATGTAATTTACTTCCCCCTGGGCTGCACGACTCCTGGTGCCACCCTGATGATTGATATATGCCACTGCTGTGGCATTGTCTGATTGAATTCTGACAGGGGACCCTTGGAGTTTGGATGTCCATGCTACTAGGGCATACCGGGCTGCTCGTATCTCTAAGAGATTGATGGGCAGGGCCTTTTCTGCATCCGACCATCTGCCCTGGAGAGACCATTGCTCCAGTACTGCTCCCCAGCCTATAAGGCTGGCATCTGTAGTGACCACCTTCCAAGAAATCGGACTGAAGGATTTCCCTTTTTCCAGATTCTGGAGAACCAACCACCAACGGAGGCTCTTGCGAACGGAAGGGGACAAGGACATTGTAAGTCTAGGGCCTGAACTTTTTTGTTCCAGGCTGACAGTATGGCCCTTTGCAAATTCCTTGAATGGAATTGACCGTAGGGTACTGCTTCGAATGATACCACGGCTGTCTTTTTGTACCCACTAAGTGGATCAAATCTTTCAAAGACAACACCTTTCCTCGAGGCAAGAATATTTTCCTCTGGCCTGAATCCAACCTTAGCCCCAAGTATTCCAGACTTTTGACTGGTTTTTAGGGCTGACTTGTCTCGGTTGATAATCCAACCGTGAGATTCCAGATACTTGATTGTCTTGTGAACGACCACGTCTAGTTTTTTCACTGAGTGGTCTATCAGCAACAAGTCATCTAGATATGCCATTATCATTACACCTTGTGTTCTTAGATTGACCAATAAAGGGCCAGAATTTTTGTAAACACTCGTGGTGCTGTGGCCAGACCGAAGGGTAAGGCTCTGAACTGAAAATGGCGCCCTTCTACTGCAAAGCGTAGAAATTTTTGGTGGACTGGAAAGATGGGAATGTGCAAATAAGCATCTTTGATGTCGATCGCGGCTAACCATTCCTCCCCTTGTAGGGCAGTGGCCACCGATCGGATCGACTCCATCGGAAAGTCCTGATATACAGGAATTTGTTTAGCCCTTTTAGAATTAATATGGGCCTCATGTCCCCGTTTGCTTCGGGACTGTAAAGAGGTTTGAGTAAAACCCGAACCCCCATTCTTCCAGGGGAACCTCCATAATTACTCCTTGGAGCAATAGTTGTTCTAGTGCCAACAGGAGGGACTCTCTCTTCCGGGGATCCCTTGGCACATTTGACCTCAAAAAATGGGAAGGAGGAGAGTCTTTTAACTCCAATCTGTATCCCAAACATACTGCGGAGAGCACCTATCTGGTTCTGATCGTGTCCCGCCAGGTCTCTGCGAACAACTGGAGTCTTCCCCCCACCCGACTGAGTGGGGGCAACCCTTCAATGAATTTAACTTTGGGGAAGGTTTTGTACCTCTCCTGACCCAGGGTTTCTCATTACCCTGCGATTGTCCCTGATTTTTACCCCCGGGAATTGACCGAGGAGGCCGTCGGAACTGTTTCACAGCCGATGCCCCAGGGACTGGAGAAGCAGGCCTCTTAAAAGAGGGACCTCTAACTCTGTTTTTAACCGGCAAGAGTGTATTTTTACCGCTGGAAATTTTCTGGATATATTTGTCCAGGTCTTCCCTGAATACGCGTTCACCATGAAAATGGGACGCTAACCAGCCATTTTTTACAGGGAGCTTCAGCAGACCAGTTTTTGAGCCATAGAAGCCTACGCATATGTCTACAGACAGCGTAAGGCGGGAGGCCTGATGGATTGAATCCTTTATGGCGTCAACCGCAAAGCTTAAGGCTCTAGGTAGATCAGTTAGGGCAAGGGCCTGCTGATCTGGCAAGTCCCTCAAGACCTGTTTCAACTGATCCTTCACTGCTTAGCAGACCCCACTGCTGGTTGTGTCACCAAGCTTGCTGTAGAAAGAAGCAGATTTTCATAAGGACTCAAATTTTTTATCTATTGGGTTCTTGAACATTTGGACATTATCCACTGGACATGTCAGTGATTTATACACACAAGAGATGGCTGCGTCCACTGTAGGGACCTTCCATTTTTTGATGAACTTATCCTCCATGGGATAGACCACCGGAAATCTCTTGGGGGGAATAAATATTTTCTCAGGATGTTCCCAATCCTGGTAAATGAGCCCTTCCAGTAAAGGGTGAAGTGGAAAAGAACAGACAGTCTGGTGGCTTCTAGCGACCCCAACGAGGAGACAGTAGTGGTTGATGGTTCCGCAAGGTGCATTTTAAATGCTGATCGGACCATGTTAGTCAGAGACTGAACCCATAATCTTTCAGCTTGAGATGCTGAGAAAGGTTCCTCCACTGTTGATTCCTCTATAACAGAATCAACCTCATCCTGATCCCCTTCAGGCAGGTCGATCCCTGTATGGGACTGTTGCTCTGCTAACAGGCACTCTGAAGGAGGAGACGGAGATCGGGCGTGCTTTCCCAGACAGGGAGGCAGCGATCAATGTTGACAATCTCTCTCTAATCCTCCCAGAGTTGAGGAAAAAACCTCCTCTGTTACATACACAGGAGCAGGTGAACTGAGGACAGCCACAGTACCAAGTACCCCTGCGGGGTCTCTACGGTCACTTACCTCTGAATTTTCAGGGGAGACTGGTGCAGCAGAAGCATGACCAAGATCCTCAGAGCCCGATGAGACCCCCTTCGCTTCCTGGAAGATTCAGTTCCGGAGCTTCTGGACGGCATATTCCTAAGCCTAAAGCTGAGGTATTCCAGCCGTAAAAACACCACTTTTACTGAGAATAGTCTAGCACAATTGCTGCTATATAACAGTTGGTGTCTACTAAAGTGCCTTTCTAGGGGATGCCTGCATCAACCGCCTCTGTGTGCCTTTTTACTGTCGCTAGCTCTGTCTGTGCACTTCAATAGCCAGCTGTGATTGTGCTTTAAAACACGCTGGACGCCCGCACATGCGCAGTAGCGCCGCGGCGCACACCGAGCGTCATCCACCCGCTCCGCCCCTTTTTCCAGATCACCTCTATATATAGAGGCACGTGCGCCTTCGGCGCATTTTTTGAAAAAAAAATAAGGAGCTAGATGGGAGCCAGGGTCCCTGCCGCAGGGCCCGGGGATGGATGAGCGCAGCAACAGGGCAGAGGAGACAGCTTCCCAGCAGAGAACTTACCAACTGCCTGGATTTGATTTTGGAAGAAAAAAATCCACATTACAAGAAAAAGAACCATAGCGGCCTCTAGTGTCTAACACAGGTACCGCGGTCTTACACATTTTTTTTTTTTTTCTTGCCTACTATTAAAATTTTTACATTTTCTCAGTAGTAACAGGCATACACAGAATATTAGCGGGAATACCTTAGGTAACAGGCAGAAAGACAAAATAGGCTTGGGGGTCCCCCAATAGAACCAAGTTCCTGAGGGCCCCCACTTACCTTTTCCTCGCCGCAGGACTCTGTTTGGTCCACAGAAGCCCAAACTTCACCTATCACGGCAGGCATTGTAATTAAACCTTCAGGGACCGGGTTCCCAAGGATTCCACTCCCCTGGACCTGTATAGCACCCTGCACAGAAAACATCTTGGTCGTGGGTATGACCAGAGCTCTGGATCCCAGGGTCCAGCCCTCCTAAGAGAGGCATTACAGGCAAAACCTTGCTCTTCTCTTTGCAAGGCCCGGGTACCGACCGTTTAGCTATGAAGCTTTTTTGGTCGGATCCGGAATAGCTTACTGAGGCCCAAAAGAACCTGTACGCAAGCTCAGTGAAAAACACATGTTACTTTTTGGCCAACACCTTAGACACTGGCAAAAAACTGAGGTGCTCCCGGATGGGAGGGGCTTATATAGGGGAGGGTACTTCCGGTTTTGGAAGTTGCCAGTGCCAGCACCTGAAGGTATCTATATAACCCACATAGTAATGACTATGTCGCTCTGTGTCCCGTGATGTATGAGAAAGAAAGCACTCACACTCACAAGGAAAATTAAAATGCACTCACTAGATAAAAGTAGATCAAGGCTTGTCATAGACCCATATAGACCTCCATAGGATCACTGTGAGGCTGCAGAGCTCAGCAGGCATGTGGCTGGTTGAAGGAAGTGCAGCTGTCAGACTTCACAGAGAGACATTGCTGCATACAGATTCTTGTACTGTTCAGACATTTTTGTAGCACTGTTCTTCCTCACCTGACAGTAATGAGGCTCCACAGCAGCTCCATGCACATGGCCAATAATGGTGCCAGCACACCCATTGGCTGGGACGTGCTGCAGCCCGCCTCCTGATATCTCCTCAACCAGTAGCTGACTCAAGTTGTCTGCTACATCCCTCCCTCTCCCTCCATCACCCAGTCATCATATTACATGGCCAATAGGAAGGCTTGAATTTCACACAGACACATTTCCAAAATACAACAAATACCTAGAAACTGACCCCTCCCCCCACTTCCCCCTGATCCCTCCCAACAGAAAGACCGAGCTGGAGAACCCAACCTGAGAGACAGTCATCTCCAACCACCTAAAGATCCTTACCACATCACTGGGATTGTGAGAGAAGATACTGCCAGAAAAGGGCACCACTTGTTGTATGTGGCATAGAGGCAGACGAGGGCACCACTTGCTGTATGTGGCATAGAGGCAGACGAGGGCACCACTTGCTGTATGTGGCATAGAGGCAGACGAGGGCACCACTTGCTGTATGTGGCATAGAGGCAGACGAGGGCACCACTTGCTGTATGTGGCATAGAGGCAGACGAGGGCACCACTTGCTGTATGTGGCATAGAGGCAGACGAGGGCACCACTTGCTGTATGTGGCATAGAGGCAGACGAGGGCACCACTTGCTGTATGTGGCATAGAGGCAGACGAGGGCACCACTTGCTGTATGTGGCATAGAGGCAGACGAGGGCACCACTTGCTGTATGTGGCATAGAGGCAGAAGAGGGCAACACTTGCTGTATGTGGCATAGAGGCAGACGAGGGCACCACTTGCTGTATGTGGCATAGAGGCAGACGAGGGCACCACTTGCTGTATGTGGCATAGAGGCAGACGAGGGCACCACTTGCTGTATGTGGCATAGAGGCAGACGAGGGCACCACTTGCTGTATGTGGCATAGAGGCAGACGAGGGCACCACTTGCTGTATGTGGCATAGAGGCAGACGAGGGCACCACTTGCTGTATGTGGCATAGAGGCAGACGAGGGCACCACTTGCTGTATGTGGCATAGAGGCAGACGAGGGCACCACTTGCTGTATGTGGCATAGAGGCAGACGAGGGCACCACTTGCTGTATGTGGCATAGAGGCAGACGAGGGCACCACTTGCTGTATGTGGCATAGAGGCAGACGAGGGCACCACTTGCTGTATGTGGCATAGAGGCAGACGAGGGCACCACTTGCTGTATGTGGCATAGAGTCAGAAGAGGGCACCACTTGCTGTATGTGGCATAGAGGCTTTGGAAGGGCACCGCTCACTGTATGTAGCATAGCCTACCAGAATGAATTTCAGCTTCACCGTCGACCATGCATAGGCATCTAGATATTACGTTTGGGCCAAGCTAGCCCAATGTAGGTGGTAAACCTAATCTCATTCCTGGAGTTCCTTTTTACCCACTTCAGCCCCAGAAGATTTTACCCCCTTCCTGATCAGAGCATTTTTTACAATTTGGCGCTGTGTCATTTTAACTGACAATTGCGCGGTCGTGCGATGTTGTACCCAAACAAAATTGACGTCCTTTTTTTCCCACAAATAGAGCTTTCTTTTGGTGGTATTTGATTACCTCTGCAGTTTTTATTTTTTTGCGCTATAAACAAAAAAAAGACCGACAATCTAGAAAAAAATGTTTTTACTTTCTGCTTGAAATAAAAAAAAAAAAATTTTTTATATATATATATATATATATATATATATATATATATATATATATATATATATATATATATATATAAAATAAAAATTGCTCCTCAGTTTAGGCCGATATGTATTCTTTTACATATTTTTGGTTTAAAAAAAAAAAACGCAATAAGCGTATATTGATTGGTTTGCGCAAAAGTTATAGCGTCTACAAAATAGGAGATAGATTTATGGCATTTTTATTATTATTTTTTTTACTAGTAATGGCGGTGATTTGCGATTTTTATCGGGACTGCGAAAATGTGACGGAGAGATTGGACACTTTTGACACCATTGACTTTCATACAGCGATCAGGGTTAAAAATAGCCACTGATTACTGTATAAATGTCACTGGCAGGGAAGACGTTAAACACTAGGGGGGAAATCAAGGGGTTAAGTGTGTTCCCTCGGCATGTTCTAACTTTAGGGGGGATGGGCTACCACTGACATGACAAATCGATGTTCCTGATGACAGGGAACAGAATATCTCTGTCATGTTACTAGGCAGAACAGGGAAATGCCTTGTTTACATATGCAGTTCCTGGTTCTGCCTCTCCTCAGCGTGATTGCGGGCCGCCGCCGGACATCGAATCCACAGGACCCACGGGCACACTCCCACGTTGGGGGCGCCCGCTATCCTGCTTTTGTGGACTGATGTTCAGGAACGCCAGTTTGCGCAGGACTGCCATTCTGCCGACATATATCTGTGTGAGCCAGTCGGCAATCGGTTACAAAGACCCCAGTCACCAGTTTAAGCTTTTTTTATTTATATGCTCTTTTAAAAACATAATAGATACATGAATGGTATATTATTTTAAATTATGCTTGTTTTAACAAAATCAGCAAGATATAAAAAAAAATGCAAGTTAGACTTACCGGTACCTTGTTTTCCAAGAGTCTTTCTGGACAGCACATGAGAGAGTGGCTCCACCCACTAGGAAACAGGAAACACAATCTCCACCATAATTTAAAAGGAGGCGACTCCCCACATCTCGTCAGTTGTAGTAGAGTACCTCTGGCCCAAGCTGGAACACATAATCAGAATATGGTTAATCACAGCATGTATGTACATTTATATATATATCATCCATATATACAAACCAAGAAGGGCGGGTAGCTTGCTGTCCTGAAAGACTCTTGGAAAACAAGTTACCGGTAAGTCTAACTTGCATTTTCCCTTATCGTCTTTCAGGACAGCACATGAGAGGATAATCGAGACTTACCAACTAGGGAGGGACAACAGCCTGCAGGACCTTTCTGCCAAATGCCTGATCATCTGCTGACAGCAGGTCCAGTCTGTAATGATGGACAAATGTCAAATAGCTTGACCACGTAGCCGCCTTACAGATCTGATGTGGGGTGGCACCAGCTTTTTCTGCCCATGTAGTGGCTAGAGCTCGAGTAGAGTGTGCACGTATTCCCTGTGGAGGAGACAAACCCGTCTGGGAATAAGCTTCAGAAATAGCCAGTTTTAGCCATCTAGCAATTGACCCCTTCGATGCTTGGCGTCCCTTTCTGTTACCAGAAAAAAAGAACAAAATAAAGGAGTCCGAAGACCTAAAGTTCTTTGTTATTTCCAAGTAGTGTAATAAAATTCTTCTTACATCTAAGTTATGGAATAAAGTCTCCCTTCTTCCTGAAGGATTTGAACAAAAAGTCGGCAGGATAATTTCCTGCGATCTGTTATGAACTGATGCCACTTTCGGCAAAAACCCCGGATCTGTTTTAAGCACAATCCTGTCTGGTTAAATTAACATAAAAGGTTCTTTTATTGAAAGAGCGTGTAGTTCACTGATTCGTCTTGCAGTCGTAACTGCAACTAAGAATACCGTTTTAAGAGTCAAATCTTTCAACGAGATTGTCTGTAACGGTTCGAAAGGTTCTTTCGTGAAGGCTTGCAAAACTACTGACAGGTCCCATTTAGGAAAATGTTTAGTAGACACTGGCCTGGCTCTAGTAAGTGACCTAAAGAATCTTGTGATTAAAGGAACTGAGGAAATTGTTTTTTCCAGGTATACTCCCAGGGCAGCCACTTGCACTTTGAGAGTGCTAATTGCAAGACCTTTGTCCACACCATTTTGTAGAAACTCCAGAATCGACACAATGTCTTCTAGGGTTCGGTTTGATGAATGACACCAACTGTTGTAGACTTTCCAAACCTTTGCGTAGATATCTCTAGTTACTCTCTTTCTACTGGCGAGTAAAGTAGATACTAGAGGCTCTGACAGTCCTTTGTTCCTTAATAACTGTTCCTCAGATACCAAGCCATGAGGCTTAGTCTGGCTACGTCCGGGTGGTACACTGGGCCCTGAAGTAGCAAGTCCTGCCTGAGAGGAAGCTGCCAGAAAGGTTTGATCATCATTTGTAGGATGGAGGAAAAACAGGCTCTTTTCGGCCAGAACGGAGTGATCAGGATTACTGATACCTTTTCCTTCTGTATTTTTCTCAATACCAGAGGGATTAGCTGAAAAGGAGGGAAGGCATAACCCAGATGGAAGCTGGATGTGCCAAGGCATCTATCCCTATTGATCCACTGTCTCGGTGCAGAGAGAAGAATTGAGGGAGCTGGGTGTTTTCTTTTGATGCAAACAGATCCACCTGAGGACATCCCCACTTCTTGGTGATCAATGAGAATATCTCCGGATTCAGGCTCCACTCTGCCTCTTGAATTCTCTGTCTGCTCAAGAAGTCTGCTACTTCGTTTAGCGTGCCTTTGAGATGCACTGCTGACAGGGAGAGTAAATGCTTCTCTGCCCATTCTAGGATTTCTGATGACAGCAACAGTAGAGCTTTGCTCCTTGTGCCCCCCTGTTTGTTCAGGTATGCCACTGTGGTGACATTGTCTGAAAGAATCTGCACATGGGACCCTTGGAGGTTTGGAGAGAAGGCAGCTAAGGCTAGAGCAACTGCTTTTAACTCCCTCCAGTTTGAGGACCTTCCCGTTTCGGATTGGGACCAAACTCCCTGTGCTATGTTTTGATCCCAGTGGGCTCCCCATCCCCAACTGCTGGCGTCTGTCGTGACCCTTACTTCTGTCGGAAAGGACCAAAGCAGGCCCCTTGACAGAACTGCCTGATTCCTCCACCACCAAAGAGTCCTCTTGACCCTGGTGGGAAGTTTTACTTTTGTGTCCAAGGTTTCTGGGCTGTGACCCCATACCTGAAGAAGAAAACTCTGGAGGGGCCTGAAATGGAGCCTCGCCCATTGAATGGCCGGCATTGTTGAGGTTAAGGTACCCAGGACTGACATAATCCTCCTGATTGACACCTCCTGGTTTGTCTGAAGACTGGCTACTACACTCAAGACCTTGTCTTTCTTTTCTTCTGGGAGAAAAATCCTTTGCTCTACAGAATCTATCAGATAACCTAGAAACTGAACTCTTTGAGCAGGATTGAAATGTAATTTTTGAGTGTTTACAATCCAGCCCAAGGCTTCCAGATGACTGCGGGCCTTGGTTAGATCTACCTGCAACCTCTCTCTGGAAGGAGCAAAAATTAGGAGGTCGTCCAGATAAGGGATGACCGAGTTTCCCTGTAGACGGAGAGGAGCTAGAGCTTCCGCCATTATCTTGGTGAATATCCGCGGGGCGGATGAAAGACCAAACGGGAGGGCCTTGAATTGTAAATGAAGCACCTCCCTCCCCATATTTATTGCCAACCTTAGGTATTTTTGAGACCGAGGGGCTATGGGCACATGCAGGTATGCGTCTCTTAAGTCGATTGATGCCATGAAGCAACCCTTGACTAAGATTTCTCACCGAAAAAATGGAGTCCATGCGGAACCGCCTGTATTGGACTGACTTGTTTAACGGTTTTAAATTGAGAATGAGACGGAAGCTTCCTGATGGTTTCCTTATCAGGAAGATTTGGGAATAGAAACCCCGGTAACGTTCCTCTGGAGATACCTGAACCACAACACCCTGTCTTATCATATCCTCCAAGAGGTTTTTCATGGCTAGGGCCTTTGTTGTGTCCCCTGGCAGGTTTGTTACACAGTATCTTTCTGGAGGAAGATCCGAAAGTTCTATTTTGTATCCCTGGGCCAGCGTGTCCAAAATAAATGTGTTTTCCGTCACGCTTGCCCAAAGAGGAAGGAATTTTTGAAGCCTTCCCCCCACAGGCAATGACAAGTCATTGCGTTTTATTGGTTGGCGCAGGAGGATTGAAGAGGACATTCCCTCTGCCTTTACCTTTTTGCGCCGACCAATTCTTTCTTTTTTCTTGGGGCCTGCTTCCCTGATCCTGATTTTTTTGAGGTCGAAAAAACCGCTTAACTGGTTGTTTTTTCTTTTTAACAGGAAAGGACTTCTTTTTGTCCGCTGTCCTATCTAAAATAGAATCCAGATCAGGACCGAACAAAAGATCTCCAAAAAAAGGAATTCCACGTAACCTACTTTTGGAAGCTGCGTCCCCTGGCCATGTCTTAAGCCATAGAGCTCTCCTGGCTGAGTTGGTTAAGGCCCCAGATCTGGCTGACATCCTAATTAATTCTGCAGAAGCGTCAGAAATATAAGCCACAGCTGCTGCTAGGGTAGAAAAAGAATCAAGGATCTCCTGCTTAGGTGAGTCTGCTATAATATGAGCTTTAAGCTGATTAAGCCAGAACTCCATGTTTCTGGAGACACATGTAGTAGCCATAGCTGGTTTAAGGTTACCCATAATGGATTGCCAAGCTTTTTTAAGCTGCTGATCCATCCTTTTGTCCATGGGATCTTTGAGTACACCCATGTCTTCAAATGCCAAGTCGGTTGACCTGGAAACTTGTGAAAACGCTGCGTCTAATTTTGGAGTTTTATTCCAAAGCGCATCTGGGTCTTCATTGAACGGAAAGCGTCTTCTATGCGATCTTGGGAAAAATGTTTTTTTTCTCTGGATCAGCCCATTCCTTTTTAATGGCTTCCGAGATTACTGAATGCACAGGGAAAGTGCGACTTTTTGTTTCACTAAGCCCTGCATACATTCGGTCATGCAGCGATAATTCTCTCTTTTCTTCATCTATTCCCAATGTTGCATATATTGCTTTCAACAAACTGTCTACTTGCTCTAAGGACAGTTTGTATTTTGAAGGTGCATCTCCTGCATCTTCTTCTTCCTCCTCATCTTCTCTGGAGTGAGAGGGGGAATGTTCCCTTTGGGTAGGAGGGCCAGCTTCAGCCTCTAGCCCTGGGATTAATTGTGAGCCCTGAGAGGATCCTGAGGTAGTTGGCTGACTCAGGGATGGTGTTACAAGAGAAGAGCGAAAAGATTGTATGGTAGCATCTAGCTCTTTCTTGACTGATGCGATTAAATCGCTGCATGCAGAAGAAGCTTCTTCCTTCACTAAGGAATCAACACAAATCTGGCATAAAGCTTTCTTCCAGCCCTCTGGTAATTTTGCTTTACATGAGGGACATCTCTTTTTGATAGGAGGGTCAGAGCTCTTAGCCTGCCACATAAAAAAACACAAAAAGAGAAAAAACACCAGCATCCCTTTTAAGGCCTGGTTCACACTGGGGTGACAAACGCTCCGACATTGGGAGCCCATGTCGCATGACGTGTGAAAATCAATGTTTCCCTATGGGAGCCGTCTTAACTGGTCCGACACATGTCGGTCCGACTTTGAGAATGCTCCCTGTACTACTTTGGTCCGACTTTGATCCGACTTCAGCCCATTGACTATCATTGAAGTCGGATCAAAGTCGGACCGCAGTCTTGCATGATCCGACTTTGGCATGCGACTTGTGCTGTGCTGCTCGAGGGGGAACTCCAGGCCAAATTTTAAAGAAAAAACCGGCATGGGTTCCCCCTCCAGGAGCATACCAGGCCCTTGGGTCTGGTCTGGATTTGAAGGGGAACCCCTACGCCGAAAAAACGGCGTGGGGATCCCCCCAAAATCCAAACCAGACCCTTATCCGAGCACACAACCTGGCAGGCCGCAGGGGAAGAGGGGGGGACCAGAGAGCGGCCCCCCCTCCCTCCTGAACCGTACCAGGCCGCATGCCCTCAACATGGGGGGGTTTGGTGCTCTGGGGAAGGGGGGCGACCTGCGGCCCCCCCACCACAGAGCACCCTGCCCCCATGTTGATGAGGACAGGGCCTCTTCCCGACAACCCTGGCCGTTGGATGTCGGGGTCTGCGGGCGGGGGGCTTATCGGAATCCGGGAGCCCCGTTCAATAAAGGGGCCCCCAGATCCCGGCCCCCCCACCCTATGTGAATGAGTATGGGGTACATCGTACCCCTACCCATTCACCTGGTGGAAAAAAATTGCAATAAAAAAACCACACAGCTTTTTAAAGTATTTTATTGCATAGCTCCGGGGGTCTTCTTCCGACTTCGGGGGTCTCCGGTGTCGTCGCCGCGCTCTCCGGTTCTTTCTTCTGCCGGGCCACCGCTAACTTCTTTAGCTCTTTTGCTAGCGGAGGCCCGGTCTTCTCCGTCGCCTTCTTCTTCTCCCGCTCTCCGGTTCTTCTCCCGCTTCTTTCTTCTGCCGGCCCCTCCACTAACTTCTTTAGCTCTTTTGCTAGTGGAGGGGCCGGTCTTCTCCGTCGCCTTCTTCTTCTCCCGCTATCCGGTTCTTCTCCCACTTCTTTCTTCCGCCGGCCCCTCCACTAACTTCTTTAGCTCTTTTGCTAGTGGAGGGGCCGGTCTTCCCGTCGCCGTCTTCTTCTCTCTTCTCCTTCTCGATGTTGACGCGTCGCTTCCTCCCGCTGTAATACTGGCTGTCCGCTCCGCTCCGCATTAATATAGGCTTCTCATGACGTCACAGTCACATGTTCCCATGACGTCACAGTCACATGCTCCGGGGCCATGTGCCCCGGAACATGTGACTGTGACGTCATGAGAAGCCTATATTAATGCGGAGCGGAGCGGAGCGGACAGCCAGTATTACAGCGGGAGGAAGCGACGCGTCAACATCGAGGAGGAGAAGAGAGAAGAAGACGGCGACGACGGGAAGACCGGCCCCTCCACTAGCAAAAGAGCTAAAGAAGTTAGTGGAGTGGCCGGCGGAAGAAAGAAGCGGGAGAAGAACCAGATAGCGGGAGAAGAAGGCGACGGAGAAGACCGGCCCCTCCACTAGCAAAAGAGCTAAAGAAGTTAGTGGAGGGGCCGGCAGAAGAAAGAAGCGGGAGAAGAACCGGAGAGCGGTAGAAGAAGAAGGCGACAGAGAAGACCGGGCCTCCGCTAGCAAAAGAACTAAAGAAGTTAGCGGAGGCCCTGGCAGAAGAAAGAACCGGAGAGCGCGGCGACGACACCGGAGACCCCCGAAGTCGGAAGAAAACCCCCGGAGCTGTGCAATAAAATACTTTAAAAAGCTGTGTGGTTTTTTTATTGCAATTTTTTTCCACCAGGTGAATGGGTAGGGGTACGATGTACCACATACTCATTCACATAGGGTGGGGGGCCAGGATCCGGGGGCCCCTTTATTGAAGGGGGCTCCCGGATTCCGATAAGCCCCCCGCCCACAGACCCCGACAACCAGAGGCCCTGTCCTCATCAACATGGGGGCAGGGTGCTCTGGGGCAGGGGGGCGACCTGCGGCCCCCCCCTGCCCCAGAGCACCAAACCCCCCATGTTGAGGGCATGCGGCCTGGTACGGTTCAGGAGGGAGGGGGGGCCGCCCTCTCGTCCCCCCTCTTCCCCTGCGGCCTGCCAGGTTGTGTGCTCGGATAAGGGTCTGGTTTGGATTTTGGGGGGGACCCCCACGCCGTTTTTTCGGCGTAGGGGCGCCCCTTCAAATCCAGACCAGACCCAAGGGTCTGGTATGCTCCTGGAGGGGGAACCCATGCCAGTTTTTTCTTTAAAATTTGGCCTGGAGTTCCCCCTCAAGATTCATACCAAACACAGTGCCTGATATTGGCAGGGATCCAAGTCGGATCCCCGTTCATTGAAAGTCGGACATATGTCGGCTTCATGTCGCAGGGCAAAGTCGGATCCAAAGTAGGACAGATGTCGTGTCGCACTAGTGTGAACCCAGCCTTAGTGAGTCAGACCTGCCTCCTAACGAGCTCACCCAGGTGCACAGTTAGTCTAACAGCCAACACCCTGTGCCCAGACAGGCCCCAGCCACCAAGGGGGAAAAAAATGCATATAGAGAGAGACACCTACAGTAAACAGGGTAGATCCCACATACCCTCTTACCTGGGCCTTGCTGGTGCCTGTGCCTGTCCCACTCGCTGCTGTCACGTTCTCCATCGTGGATCAGCGCTTGTTCTGTGGCATCGAAATTATAGGCACCAGAACCTCTCCTCCCCTCTCCCCCTGCGTGAGTTCCGCCGGAAATGACGTTTGCGCCTGATCCCGGTGCCGCCCCTTGCAGGATACCTCACTTCCTGCAAGCTGAGTCACTACTCAGCCTCCAAAAAGATGGCGGCGGCCTGTAACGCCGACATGCGGTTAAAAAAAAAAACCGCGAACGGCTGCCGCCGCCTAAGGAGCGGCTCCAGGACCAGTCCTTGCTCCACTGAGCTGAAAAGGGGAGAAAGAGCCCACTTACCAACTGCCCACTGGCGTGGTGTGGGAGGATCGGACTCTCTGGAGGACAAAAGGTATGGTGGGGTAGGCAGCCTTATGCCCCATACACACGATCGTTTTTCATGCCGTTAAAAATGCCATTTTTAAAAATGGCCATTAAAAATGATTGTGTGTATGCTCCAGAGCATTTTTAACGACGTGAAAAACGGCCATTAAAAATTTCGAACATGCTCTCTTTTTTCACGTCATTTTTCATGTCTTTTTTTTAACGACGTGAAAAACGATAGTGTGTATGCTTTAACGACGTGAAAAAAAACGCGCATGCTCAGAATCAAGTATGAGACGGGAGCGCTCGTTCTGGTAAAACTAGCGTTCGTAATGGAGATAGCACATTCGTCACGCAGTAACGGACTGAAAAGCACAAGGCTGAAAAACGCGAATCGTTGCTCAACAAACTTTACTAACATGAAGGGTGGCGCCATTCGAGCGGAACTTCCCCTTTATAGTGCCGTTGTACGTGGTATACGTCACTGCGCTTTGCTTGACCGTTTTTTAAAATGATCGTGTGTACGCAAGACAGACTTGAGAGGAAACATGAAAAAAACGACGTGAAAAACGGCAAGAAAAAAAATGGCAAGAAAAACGATCGTGTTTATGGGGCATTAGTCTCTCAGGACAGCACCTTAAGAGACCTGACTCCTACTAGGTGTTCCCTTGCCGGAGGAAACACAAAAACTGACGAGATGTGGGGAGTCGCCTCCTTTTAAATTATGGTGGAGATTGTGTTTCCTGTTTCCTAGTGGGTGGAGCCACTCTCTCATGTGTTGTCCTGAAAGACGATAAGGGAAAAATCATTTGGAGTCTCACACACACACACATAAACCTCAGTACATTATAAAAAAAATCCATTATATACATATACAAAATCCAGAAAGCTGATACTTTTTCTGAGCTTACCTTAACAAAGAATGTATTGAAGAAGTCAGCAATCAACAGCTGTAAATACAAGGAACACATTGGTCAGGAGCGTGTCATTATTACTGGCGAACAGAAATCAGAGGTCAGGAGTATCTAATGTATAGAGTGAAGAGGTCAGGAGTATCTAATGTACGCAGCCACTGTGCCCATCAATTGCCGCCAGTTTGCCCCATCAAATGACGCCAGTTTGCCCCATCAAATGCCAGTTTGCCCCATCAAATGATGCCAGTTTGCCCCATCAAATGACACCAGTTTACCCCCCCGGCACTTACCTTTCTCGGGTCAGCGCCGTTCTCCACGCTCCCTCTGAGTCCTCGATGTCTTCTCTTGTCCTCTCTGCTATGATTGGACGCCTGATAGGAGTCCAATCATAGCGCCTGTTGCTTCCGCCAATCAGGTGACTGGTAACCAGACCCGGTGCACCTGATGGGCTGAGAGGCGGGTCAGTGTTAGGGAAGCGATTCCCTGACACAGCATTACGTAAGCAGCGAACACACAGCAGTGCGCCCGCTGCTAAACAATTTGGAAGCTTATTAGAGCCCACAGGCTCTAATCAGGCACTTCCAAAACACACCCACCGCTGTAATTCAGATGGCCGGTGCTCGACAAGAGGCCGGACACCTGAATAGTGGGTGGCATCGGCGACATTAGATAGATTCATGCAATGCATGAATCTATCTATTGTTGATTGACGGGTGCAGGAGAGAGGGGGCGGCGCTCCTGCGCCCACTATGGACGCACTGCCACTGCTCACAAATATGAATTCAGTTAAGTAATTTTGCAACATCAATATCAGGTTCTCAAATAAATCTCACACTTCATAACGGTCTATTATTCACTAAAATTAAAGGACTGTCTATACTAGAGGTCGACCGATATATCGGTAGATATTTGGCCATTTTTGATAAATCGGCATCGGCCGATTATTATCAAAATTAGGCCGATATTTTACACTAACCGCCGCTCCTCATTTCTCCACACTCAGCGGCTCTGGCAGCATCAAGCGCCGCGCTGAGTGTGTCAAACTGACATGTAACAGAGAGGAAGGAGAGAGAGGAGCTGTCAGCTCGATGTCGGGGGTGGGCGGGACCCGGCCGGGGTGGGCGGGACCCAGCAGCTATATTACACCAGCCAATGGGATGGCATCTGGGCGGGCCGCTACGTGTACATGGCCCCGCCTCCTTCTAAAACAGCCCAATCATTGGCTGGTGTAATTTAGCTCCTGGGTCCCGGGTCCCGCCCGCCCCCACATCGAGCTCATTCTGACAGCTCTCTCTCTCCTCTCGTCAGTTTCACACAGTTACACTCGGCTTAGTGTGAAACCTGCAAGTGCCATCTGTCAGTGCCAGCAAGTGCCATCTGTCAGTGCCAGCAAGTGCCATAAGTCAGTGCCACCAGCCGCTGCCAATCAGTTCCATCTGTCAGTGCCACCGCCAATCAGTGCCAACTGTCAGTGTCACCCACCAATCAGTGCCACCTACCAGTGCCAACCAGTTGTCGGTACCACTGCCAATCAGTGCTACCTACCAGTGCCATCCGTCAGTGCCAAACCAGTGCCATCTGTCAGTGCCAAACCAGTGCCATCTGTCAGTGCCAAACCAGTGCCACCTGCCAGTGCCAAACCAGTGCCATCTGTCAGTTCCAAACCAGTGTCACCTGCCAGTGCCAACCAGTGCCATCTGTACTGAGGACATCAAGTGTGTGCTAGAGTGACAGGAGTAAGCAGGAAGGAGTGGAGTGGGCGTTTTTTTTTTTTTTTTACATCGGCCACAAAAATCGGCATCATATATCGGCCATCGGCCGCCCCAATTTCTAAATATCGGCATCGGCCAGAGAAAAACCCATATCGGTCGACCTCTAGTCTATACCTCATATAAGACTGGTTCACACCATATGTGTAGCAATTCATTGGCTCATAGCCTATCGCTGGAAATCTCCCTCAATTCCAATAAATTAATTAAAAACAAGAATTCGTTCCATTAACCAAATGGTAAAAATCTTTGACTTACTATACAACTCTATACAATTTTATAATAAAAAAATGTGACTCTTGGTTCTCCAATGGAGGTGTATTGTTCAGAAATGCAAACAATTGAATAGAGATGTTAGTTCAAATTTATATTTCTATATTTTTTCATTATATATGTAGCGGGTACTTACTTTCCCGGGGTAAATTTTGAATTTTTCAGTGACACCAGTGGTGTGTTCTTGGCGGTCCACCAGGTGGCGCTGTCACCATGGGCCGACGGACGGACATCGCTGTGTGCTGAGCCTCCTTTTTGTCCTCTTTCGGCAGCAGTATGGTGGGGCGGGGAGCCCGCCGTGCTTGCTGGGAGAGGGTATAAAGGGGCCGGCCATCTTGGTCACGGGGTTTTAGTCCCAAGTACCTTCAGCTTGCAGACGGTGGTTCGTGTTCGTCCTCTAGGCGGCCTAGAGGACCACCGGAGATCGTGTTCCACCCCAGGCACCTTTAGCCCTGGGGTGAGGTACTTGGATGGAGGTCCGGAGCTCAGTGCCCAACACTGAGTTCCGCGAGGGAAGGATCCTAAGGCACTCCGGAGATGGATGCCTGAATCCAAGGTGGGCGTAATGGACCTGGAAGAGCTCCTCATCTGAAGACCTGGTGCAGCAGACTGCCGGTGATGGGTGAGTCTCTTGTCGGAGACCGTCCGGAAGGAGAATTCCCCTCGTGCGGAGACCATAGCTCACTCTCAGGGAGGAGAGTGGAGGAACGAATTTGTGTCTGGGCCTATTCGCACTCACACCTCCTTTTCTGTTCTGAAGCCAAGGGAGTCCATGTTGTGTTCTACAATAAAGGTGTGTTGGACTTTAACGGTGTGGGGCTCAATTTCTGGCAGACGAGGTTCGTGGAGACTCTCGGAGGGAGGATCCGATGCACAGCACAAACCCGAAGGTAAAACAACAGAGACATTGCTGATACCACATGCATACCTGTGGTGAAAGCCTGGCGTAGATCACCCTCTCCCTCCCCTATCATACCCCTAGACCAGAGACAGTGCGAGTTGAATTTTAATAGAGGGGACTGAGGAGAGGGTCCCGCTACACATACATACATACATACATACATACACACACACACACACACACACACACACACACACACACACACACACACACACACACACACACACACACACACACATATATATATATATATATATTTACACTATTGTATAGGCATTTATTTGTAAAAAAAAAAACCCTTGATAGATTGTACCAATATATTTTCTACTTGTCTATTTTTCAAAAAATTATATAGCTGAATAACCTTTATATGTTTTACTGTAATTGAAACCTCGTATTGTAGCACAATTTAACCTCAATAAAAAAAAAACTTCATTATATAGTCAGCAATTGTAAAGACAATGAACAATTTGGTCAGGAGTATGTCATTATTGTTGGCGTATAGAGGTCAGGAGTATAAAATATATAGAGAGTAGAGGTCAGGAGTATATAATATGCAGAGTGTATAGGTCAGGGGTATATCCACTTGTCCACCGCCCACTGTCAATTGACGGCGGGCGGAGGATACTCTCGTTCTGGGAGGACGTCATATGACGTCCTCCCTTGAAAACGAGCTAGAAGGCGCGCGCGCGCCCGCCGCGTTCACAAGGCCCCGATGCGCGTGCCCGGCGGCCGCGATTGCCGCCGGGCACCCGCGATTGCCCGGGAAACGAGCAGGAAAGTGGGTCTCTGTGTGTAAACACAGAGATCCACGTCCTGTGAGGGAGAGGAGGCTGATGGTGTGTCCCTTGTACATAGGGACAACCATCAGTCACCTCCCCCAGTCAGTCCCCTCCCCCCACAGTAAGAACACATTGAGGGAACATATTTAACCCCTTCCCGCCCCCTAGTGGTTAACCCCTTCCCTGCCAATCACATTTATACAGCAATCAATGCATTTTTATAGCAGGGATCGCTGTATAAACGTGAATGGTCCCAAAAATGTGTCAAAAGTGTCCGCCGCAATATCGCAGTCACAATAAAAAATCGCAGATCGCCGCCATTACTAATAAAAAAATAAAAATGCTATAAATCTATCCCCTATTTTGTACACGCTATAACTTTTGCGCAAACCAATCAATACGCGCTTATTGCGATTTTTTTTTTTTTTTTACCAAAAATATGTAGAAGAATACGTATCGGCCTAAACTGAGGAAAATTTTATTTAAAAAAAAAAAAAAAATGGGTATTTATTATAGCAAAAAGTAAAAAAGTGTTTTTTTTCCAAACTGGACGCTCTTCTTTTGTTTATAGCGCCAAAAATAAAAACCGCAGAGGTGATCAAATACCACCAAAAGAAAGCTCTATTTGTGGGAAAAAAAGGACACAAATTTTGTTTGGGAGTCACGTCGCACGACCGCGCAATTGTCATTCAAAGTGTGACAGTGCTGAAAGCTGAAAAATGGCTTGGGCAGGAAGGGGGTTTTCAGGCACAGTAGGGAGGTGGATATAGAAGTCAGGTCTGGGGGTGGGGAATGTAGGTTTGGGGGGCGGGGAATTGGAAAGTGGAATTTAATCCATTAATTTGACTGTTAGCAAAAATAAAAAAAAACAGTAGTGATTAAATACCACCAAAAAAATGCCCAAAAATGTATTTGGGTACACTGTTGCATGACCGTGCAACTGACATTCAAAGTGCTGAAAATTGGGCTGGACAGGAAGGAGGCGAAGCGTCCGGTATTGAAGTGGTTAAAACCGAACCAATCCCCTTCCCCCATCCTTTACTGCCAAGGAAGAGGTCATCTTGTGTGATGACTCCAGCCAATTGAAGGCCTGACAGTTCAGATGAGAGCACAAACAACTGTGACCAATCACAGCGTGCCCTGGAGAAGTTCAATTACAATTAGTAGCTTCTCCAAGATTGTTGCCATAGGAGACAGCGTCCTACCTATACAGAAGTGGTGTCCGGCTGGAGGCCTTCACCTGTATAGCTGTCTGCCTACAGAAGTCCGGGAGTCTGACAATTAACATTGCATCTTCCTAAGGGTGTCCTGGCTAGGGGTGCCACCTTTTCTTCAAGCCAAACCCGAACACCTTTTTCTGGCACGCTGCATTTTTGTTTGTAGTATATGTTGCCCATATGCTGAAAGTATGCTGAATAATTCCAATGTGGGAAGGGAGCGGGCCGGGTGACACCAGAAGGGTTTTAGTAAAAAGTTTCTGCAATGACACAAACACATGACCTTCAGACTGATAGACTGGGTAGCAACTGCTATTGTGTTCATACATAATAATACACATCTATATCTGTAATAACAACATTCACATATACAGGAATAACGGACTCCAAAAAAAATAATAAACAATTGCACATGGGTTGATATGTTAATTAATGACACAGCAGCCTTTACTGATGACAGGGATGTAAATGAAATCACTTTCACCCTGTTTATTGCCTTAAATATGCTCCCTCTTACCTGCAATGACACAAAAACATGACCTTCAGACTGATAGACTGGGTAGCAACTGCTATTGTGTTCCCACCAGAAACAATGGTCAGTCTTTTGGTTCCACTCCAAAGGTCCCATTAGAATGTGCTTTCCGTCATTCAGGCTTTTCACTCTATGCTGCCATCTAATGGTGATTTAATAGAAATGCCGTGAGTTTAACTTTCTCCATGACAGAACTATAATCCCTTTTTATGGGGTTCCTGATTTTGACATCCCTTACATATACACTATATAGACAATAGGATTGTAAAAAAACCTTGGATACCTTTGGGTGGCTTAAAGAAAGTAGTAACACAGTGTGCTGTGAACGCCACGGCGAACAGAGGGTTTAGCCACATTGCGTTAACCGCAGAAGGGGCCTAAATTAAACCCACCCTACCTACAACAACCCTTACTATCCACTGCACCCTTCCACTGACATTTCAAAGTAGCCCATCCTACCTATAGCAACCCACACTATCAACACCACATCAAAGTGGCCCATTCTATCTCAACACTCCAAAGTGGACCACCCTAACCACAGCACCCCAAAGAACCCCACACCAGCGGGATGCACAGGGGGAGGCAGCGTTGTCACGGGGGACGCAGAGTAGTCAGAGGGACAGTGGGATGGACAGGGGGGTGGACGGAGGGATTGACAGGGGGACAGTGGGATTGACAGGGGGACAGTGGGATTGACAGGGGGACAGTGGGATTGACAGGGGGACAGTGGGATTGACAGAGGGACAGTGGGATTGACAGAGGGACAGAGGGACAGTGGGATTGACAGTGGGGTGGACAGTGGGATTGACAGTGGGGTGGACAGTGGGATTGACAGTGGGGTGGACAGTGGGATTGACAGTGGGGTGGACAGTGGGATTGACAGTGGGACAGTGGGATCGACAGGGGGACAGTGGGATCGACAGGGGGACAGTGGGATCGACAGGGGGACAGTGGGATCGACAGGGGGACAGTGGGATCGACAGAGGGATTGTGGTGCTCAGTGATGGACTGTACATACCTCTCTCCTGCTGTCCCGTTCTGTAAGCTGTGGGTTGCACTTACTCCCTGTACAGTGGCTGCTGCTTTGCTCTGCATGCAGAGAGGGACTAAGGGAGCCAGAATTAGGGGGCAAAGCTGAGGTGGACCGAGCATCGGCAAGCGTGAATGGTTGCTAGGACACTGGTCCTAGCTGGCAATGACTTCAAAGTAGATCATGCGGGAAGGGGGGGGGCAGGCGCCGGGCGGGAGAGAAGAAAGACAGACACAGAGGCGCTTTAAATATGTTGTGCCTGGGTTTCCAGGGAAAAGAAACCCGGGCACAAGTTGCCAGACCCGTACTGCCCGGGTCAATCCCGTACAGGTGGCAACCCTAGTCCTGGCCCTACTCCTCTCTCCCACAGTTCTGTTCAAGAGACAATAAATCTTTTTTTGCATTCTAAAAGTGTCTGGAGCCCATGGGCCCTTTCATCTTGCATTACACTTCAAGGGCCCCAGGACTTTGCTACACTGATATAATTCACAAGACTGCTATATACTGCTGATGAGAAAAGGTATTTAGCAGTTTATATTTACTAAAATAATTTAATTTTCATGTTCTGTGTACTGTGGGAGGCCAGATATAGTGAATGCAGGGTCCTGGGATTAGTAACACTTTAAGCCAGAATCAATTTTTACACTTGCACACTTTGTACACTTGCACAAAGCCAGGGATTTTGTAGGATTAGAGTCAGGTGTATGATTTATCAATTATACCAACACTGTCATTAACCACTTGCTTACTGGGCACTTAAACCCCCCTCCGGCCCAGACCAATTTTCAGCTTTCAGCGCTGATGCACTTTGAATGACAATTGCGCGGTCATACAACGCTGTACCCAAAGTAAATTATTACGATTTTTTCCCCACAAATAGAGATTTCTTTTGGTGGTATTTGATAACCTCTGCGGTTTTTATTTTTTGTTTAAAAAAATATTAAAAAGACTGATTTTTATATTTTGTTATAAAATTTTGTAAACAGGTAATTTTTCTCCTTCATTGATGGACACCGATGGGCTGCTCTGATGGGCACCGATAAGGCGGCACTGGTGGGCACCGATAAGGCGGCACTGGTGGGCACCGATAAGGCGGCACTGGTGGGCACCGATAAGGCGGCACTGGTGGGCACTGATAGGCTGCACTGAGAGGTGGCACTGATGGGTGGCACTGAAGGGCATTAATAGGTGGCACTGGTGGGCACTGAGAAGTGGCACTAATAGGTGGCATTGATTGGTGGCACTGATAGGTGGCAGTGATGGGCACGGATAAGTGGCAGTGATGGGCACTGATGGGTGGAAATAATGGGCACTGGTAGGTTACACTGATAGGCAGCATTGCTAGGTGGCACTGATAAGGCACTGATTGGCGGCACTTGTGGGCATTGATAGGTGGCACTGTGGACATTGATAGGTGGCACTGTGGGCACTGGCAGGTAGCAATTATTATTATACTGGCAGGCACTGGCAGCTGGCACTGATGAGGCACATCTGCCTCCTTCCTCTTCGGGACCGATGTCCCTTGTGAAAGACCGATGTCCCTTGCTGTCAGCGTGAGGAGAAAAAAAACCTGATTACATAGTTACATAGTTACATAGTTACATAGTTAGTCAGGTTGAAAAAAGACACGTCCATCCAGTTCAACCATAAATAAAAATAACTAAAATAAAAAAAAAATCGTGCAATCCCATATACCCAATTCTATACCCACAGTTGATCCAGAGGAAGGCAAAAAACCCCAGCAGAGCACGATCCAATTTGCTACAGCAGGGGAAAAAATTCCTTCCTGATCCCCCGAGAGGCAATCGGATTTACCCTGGATCAACTTTACCTAGAACTGTTAGTACTCAGTTATATTATGTACATTTAGGAAAGTATCCAGGCCTTTCTTAAAGCAATCTACTGAGCTGGCCAGAACCACCTCTGCAGGGAGTCTGTTCCACATTTTCACAGGTCTTAGGCCTCGTACACACAACCGATTTTCTCGTCGTAAAAAACACGTCGTTTTTTTCGACGAGATTCTTGTTAAGCTTGTCGATTTTCTTGTCAAGCTTTCTATGCGTACACACTGTCATTTTCCAATTTCCTCGTGGTTCTCTGCGCTCACGTCCAGCACGTACGACGGCACTATAAAGGGGAAGATCTTTTTTCTTGGCGCCACCCCTTGGGCTGCTTTTGCTGATCTCGTGTTACCGCGTGTGAAGTAAAAGTTTGGGAAGAGACGATTCGCGCTTTTCAGTCTTCGTACTTTTCAGATCGTTTTCTGCCGTTCAGTTTGTGCTTGTGGGTTCGTATCTTGACTTTCAGGGCGTCTAGGCAGGTTGTATCTGTTTTACAGTGCGTTCTTGCCTGTTCGTTTCTGAATTTCAGTTCGTTATTCATAGGCCTTGCTGTTCTAAAGTGCGTTCTGTTCTGTACGTTCTGATTAGACGACCGTTTCCTAGCCATGTCGCCTGGACGTTCTCGTCGTCGAGTTCGTGCTGTGCGTGCGCTTGGTGTTGGTCTGCTTGTTTTGGACCAAGACCAGTCCATGAATGGTGTGAGGAGGAGTTCATGGACCAAGAATTGGTTGCTCCAGCGGCACCAATTCTGCCACATGCCTCTGCTGCGGGAGATCGTCGAGAATAATCCTGAGGACTACAGGAATTTTCTGAGGATGTCTGACCCCGTTTTTCAGGAACTGTTGGCTTTGGTGTCCCCCTATATTACCAGGAAGGATACCGTTATGCGGGAAGCCATCAGTGCTGAGCAGAGGCTCATCGCCACGTTGCGTTACCTGGCGACAGGGAGAAGTCTTCAGGACTTGAAGTTCACCACAGGCATCTCCCCCCAGGCTCTGGGCCTCATAATCCCAGACACCTGTTCTGCCATTATACAAGTCCTGCAGGAGGACTATATTAGGGTAAGTTTTCTCCCTTAACATCACATTTTATGTATTACATGTATGCTAATGTATTGTATCTCTTTCATCCTTCCCTAATTACCATGATTGTAATATGCTGAGAATGTCCCCTTTGTCCCCATGCATGTTGCAAGCTTTAGATTGCCCCTTTTTTATACTCCCTAAATATTTCCCCTCACTAACTTTTCCAGCAGGGGTGCCTGTTGCTCAAAATGTTGGGGGGTTCCAACCCCAATTTAGGAAATAAACTTCCTCCTTTTTTGCTCTGTTGCTTAATAAACGCCCCCAGTTGTCCCCTCCAATGCAGCCATTTAGTCCCCTCTAATGCAGCCAGTTTCCCCCCAGCCCTGCACTTACCTTCTTGTGGTCAGCGCCATCCTTCTTCTGTCCTTGATGTCTTCTCCTTCCCTTCATGTTGCATCAGCCAATCATGTTACCATTAAACAGACTTGGTGAACATGATTGGCAGAGCAGCCTGTCAGTGTTTACACAAGGAATGCCCCCCTCCTTGCGTCCCCGATTTTTCTTTGAGGAAGCCAATTACATCCCTCAGGTTGTAATTTGCAAGACTATTTTAATACCTGTTTCTGCTCTGCAATTTTAACCCCCTAAATGCCGCAATTATTCATATGTCGGTCGCTTTACAAGAGGCCATCCACCTGAATAGTGTGCGGCATAGACAATACATAGGTTCATGCAACGCATGAACCTATGTATTGTTCTGAGTGATGGGCACAGGAGAGAGGGGACAGTGCTCCAGCGCCCACTCTGGACGCACCGCCACTGCAATGCTATCCTGTGGCCAAACACATCTCCCCCCCCCCCCAAAATAATTTAGTAATGGCCCATCAGAGGGGGTGATGAATATGATAAATGAGCCTTCCATTATACTTTTTTTACACACCTTAATAAACGTATAATTAGATTGATGTTGGTCTCTAATTTTTTGGGATAGAATTTCCTTGTAATGTATGCCTTTGTTTTTCTAATATTATTTCAACTTGTTTCACTCCACAGCTTCCTTCCACGCCACAGGAATGGCAGACTGTGGCATCGGAGTTTGCCACGCGGTGGGACTTCCCCAACTGCGGTGGTGCCATAGACGGGAAGCACGTCCGCATCGTGCCGCCACCCCGTTCTGGGTCCTACTACTACAATTACAAGGGGTTTCATAGCATTGTGCTGATGGCGGTGGTGTCAGCACGGTATGAATTCCTCTATGTTGATGTAGGGAAGAATGGCCGGATGTCTGATGGGGGATCCTTCATCCAGACGGAGTTTGCCCTCCGTCTCCAGAGTGACGACCTTGCATTGCCACCGGATGCAGGGAATATTGAAGGACTCCCCTTTGTTTTCTTGGCTGATGAAGCCTTCGGACTCGGACGGCATCTTATGAGGCCATTTCCACAGAGGACCCTGACCCCAGAGAAGAGTGTGTTCAATTACCGGCTGGCCAGGGCCCGAAGAGTCGTTGAAAATGCCTTCGGCATAATGGCCAGCCGGTTCCGCCTTTTTATGACTTCCATCCACTTGGCGGACTACAAAATAAACTATGTAGTGTTATGCTGCTGTGTGCTACACAACTTTCTGAGCCAAAAATCAAATTCCTATATGGCCTCAGTTTTGCCAGAGGCTGGACTTTCCCCTGCAAATCCCCTTCCGGGCCTGGAATCTGCCCGTCTTGGCTTGCCCCCCAAAATGCCTGTGTGGTTCGGGACAAATACATGGAGTATTTCACGGGTAGGGGGGCAATTCCTATGCCAGCCTATGTCTAAGTATCCCAATAAAAAGCTTCTTTAAACCTTTAATTATTTGTTCTTTCCTGTCTCCTAGTTTGTCTTTGTGCATTTGTAGTGGCAAGTGTATTTTACTTTAGTAAATAACAACCAATTTCACTATGTTACCTTACAAAAGAACCAAATAAGCTTAGAGAGTATTATAAAAAGAAGCTACACGTTGTTTGTGGTCAAATATTTTACTCTCTGCACATTCTCTCTTTTTTTTTTTTTTTTGTTTTACTTTGGGATTGGCCTGGCCACAACCCGGCAAATTTTGGCTTATGAAAATACAAAAATATCACTTGCATTTCTAAAATTACAACATTGGATACCTCTGAGCAATCGGAGACATTCAGTTACACAAACTATGTCTCTATGTGCCCGTCCTAATATGGGGTCTGTGACAGCAGGAAGGTAAAGTCACCTGGTTGCATCCAGGGGGGTAGATATATTTCGCCCAGATTCAGGCTTTACGCCGACTTATACAACTAGGTGGAGAGTTGTATAAGCCCAGCTGGGGCTAGTGGGCTCATGGATGACTCATACCTCTAGGGAGAGTGTGGGGCGTCGTGCAGACAGGGAGTTGATGAGACCAGCTGAAGCTTGTCAGCTCATTTAGGCCTCTATAAGAACTCCCAGCTTCATTAGATGTTAGCTCATGCCTGGACCCAGACCTGTGTGGACTGTCTAGGGAGAGTGAACCCCTGTGCGGTGAGACAAAGCCTGTGTGGCTATTTGCTTGGACATTTAAAACCAGGGACTTAGGGACTAGGACAGCACTAGGCTGATCCCAGTTGTTAGTTAGGAAACCTGTATGTTTAGTCAGAGGTCAAGTTGACCAGGATTTATTTTGTTTATGTTTCTTTTGCTTTGCTGTGTTTTGTCCCTGTAAATAGAAAATAAACCGCACCTTTTTGATTTTGAAAACCACAACCTCCGTTTGCTGGGCCTGTTTTTGTGTGGGGAGCCCATCCCGGGGGTCACACACACCCGCTGCCGAGCTAACCCCCTCACAGTTGGTGGAGAATGCGGGCAGTTTTTTTTTAAGCCAGCATGGAGGAGATACTGAAACAGCTGGCTCTAGCAAATGCCAATCAACAGCAGACAAATGCAGGTTTGCAAAAGAGCCTTGCAGCTCATCAACAGAGCCTTGCAGCTCAACAACAGAACTTCGCAGCCCAGCAGCAAGCTCATCAACAGAGCCTTGCAGCCCAGCAGCAAGCTCATCAACAGAGCCTTGCAGCCCAGCAGCAGACAAACGCAACTTTGCAACAGAGTCTGGAGGCTCAGCAACAAGCCCAGCAGCAATCTGAGGCCCGCTTCATAGACCTGTTGCAGAAGCAAGAGCAGAGACTACAACAACAGATGGAAGCAGTAATGCAGCAACGTCCGCAGACCAGTGAGGAAAGCCGTCCCACTAATACCCCGTCCTTTGGGGTGAGTCGTTTATTGACAAAAATGACTGGAGAGGATGATCCAGAGGTATTTTTGACCACATTTGAAAGGACCGCTGAAAGAGAAAAGTGGCCTGAGGAGCAGTGGGCTGGACTGGTGGCTCCTCTGTTAACTGGTGAATCGCAGAAAGCTTACTATGACCTAGAGCCTAACCAAGCAAAAGACTATGTGATGCTAAAAGCTGAAATATTGGCAAGGCTGGGTGTCACCCTGGCTGTCCGGGCTCAGCGTGTGCATAACTGGACTTTCCAGCTTGGAAAACCCCCCAGGTCTCAAATGTATGATCTCATTCACCTGAGCAGAAAGTGGCTACAGCCAGAGACTTTGTCCGCACCAAAGATTGTGGAACGTGTTGTAATGGATCGGTTTTTGAGAGCTCTTCCTACTGCCATCCAAAAGTGGGTAAGCCATGGAGACCCAGAGACGGCCGATGGTCTTGTGGATCGTGTGGAGAAATACTTGGCTACAGAGAACCTGACGGCCTCTTCCAGAGACACTCGGACTTTCCACCCTAAGACCAGACCATCCCCAGGGGCGGATAAGAGGATTCCAAGGGGTGAGGGTGGAGAGAGTGAGAGGGTGGGAGCTCTACCCCAAGTTTGGCGAGAACAGCCTGGGAAATCAGCGGCTCAAGAGGCGGCAAGAAGGATCGTTTGCTACCGCTGCCGGCAAGCGGGACATATTGCAGCCAATTGCCCGGTTGTGGAGGAACCCATGCAGTGTGACTTTCTGACAGGCAGACGTCAGTCGCTGTGTGCGACAGTCGCATGCACTGCCATTCGAGGAACTGAGAAACATTTATGCAAAATGTGTGTTAATGGTAGAAATGTTGTGGTATTGCTGGATTCAGGTAGCCTTGTGACCCTGATAAAGGCTGAGTTAGTTAAAACAGAGGTCTCTGGGAATAGCAAGGTAGCCGTTATTTGTGTGCATGGGGACACCCGAGAGTATCCAGTGACTACAGTGTGTTTCGAGACCCCCAAAGGTACCCTCTTTCATCCAGTGGGCTTAGTATCTCAGTTACCGCATGACGCCATTGTGGGAAGGGATTTTCCGAAGTTCTGGGAACTGTGGGATGATCCTGAGCCCCCCACTGGTGCCCCTATGTACCAGGAATGTGATAGCCAGAACTCCCCTGAGAGTGGTGAGGACTCTCCGGAATTTCCCTTATCAGTATTGGCAGGGGAGACTCAAGAAACTGGAGAGGAGCCCACCTCCTCAGACGAAAACCTACCGTCTGTGGAGTTTTCTGATCTTGAGGTTCACAGGGAAAACTTTGCCACAGAACAGTTGAAAGACCCCGCCCTAATAAAGGCACGGGAAAACGTAGTGAAAATAGATGGCGAGTTAGTGAACCCAGATAATACCTGCACTTACCCATACTTCAGCGTAGAGAAGGACCTACTGTATCGGGTGGCAAAAAGGGCAGAAGAAACCGTTGAGCAGCTTGTGGTGCCCAAACCTTACAGGAAGTTGGTGTTGGAGTTGGCCCATGGGCACATTCTTGGAGGTCATCTGGGGACAGAGAAAACCAGAGAGAGGGTATTACAGAGATTCTATTGGCCGGGGGTGATGAAGGACATAGAAAATTATTGTTCCTCCTGCCCTGTGTGTCAGAGGTCGGCCCCGATGCCACATTTCCGTAGCCCGCTGGTCCCTCTACCCATCATTGAGGTCCCGTTTGAGAGGATCGCCATGGATTTGGTAGGTCCTATAATCAAGTCCGCTAGGGGGCACCAGTACATATTAGTTATAATGGACTATGCCACCCGTTATCCAGAAGCGATCCCTCTCCGAAATACCTCGGCCAAAACCATAGCCAAAGAGCTATCTCTTGTGTTTAGCCGGGTGGGTGTTTGTAAAGAACTGCTTACAGACCAAGGTACACCCTTTATGTCCCGGGTTATGAAGGAGCTGTGTAAATTGTTCAAAGTGACGCAATTACGTACATCTGTGTATCACCCCCAAACCGATGGGCTGGTTGAAAGATTCAACAAAACCCTAAAACAAATGTTGAAGAAAGTGGTGGATAGAGATGGAAAGGATTGGGACTGTCTACTTCCTTATCTGATGTTTGCTATTAGGGAGGTGCCCCAATCCTCTACGGGATTCTCCCCCTTTGAGTTACTGTATGGGAGACACCCAAGAGGGCTGTTGGATATTGCCAAGGAAACTTGGGAAAGTGAGAGTTCTCCCCACAGGAGTGTGATTGAGCATGTCGCCCTGATGCAAGACCGAATTGCACAGGTAATGCCCATCGTGAAGGAACATTTGGCCCAAGCGCAGTTAGCACAGCAGAGAGTGTACAACCGTGGAGCCAAGACCCGTACCTTTTCCCCGGGGGATAGGATACTGGTACTTGTCCCTACGGTTGAAAGTAAATTCCTTGCCAAATGGCAAGGCCCCTACGAGATAATGGAAAAAGTGAGCGAAGTGAATTACAAGGTCAGACAACCAGGAAGGCGAAAGCCCGAACAGATCTATCACGTTAATCTGTTGAAAGCCTGGAGGGATAGAGAGTCCCTAGTCGCAGACACTTGGTCACCAGCTCAAACTGGTTGCGTGATTCCTGAGGTTGGAATAGCAGCCACCTTGTCACAACCCCAACAACAGGAGGTTAAGGAGTTTGTGCTTCGCAACAAGGAGGTATTCTCTGAGCTGCCGGGACAAACATCTGGGGTAGAGCATGACATCATTACCCCGCCCGGTGAAAGGGTGAAGTTAAAACCCTATCGGATCCCAGAGGCCCGACGGGAGGCAATACGGGAGGAAGTACAGAAAATGCTGAACTTAGGGGTGATAGAGGAGTCCCAAAGTGATTGGTCTAGTCCCATTGTGTTGGTGCCTAAACCGGATGGGAGCTGGCGATTTTGTAACGATTTTCGTCAGTTGAACAAAGTTACAAAATTTGACACCTACCCCATGCCACGTATAGATGAGTTGATCGACCGGCTGGGAACAGCCCGATACATGACGACTCTTGACCTCACAAAAGGGTATTGGCAAATCCCCCTGGCCAAGTCGGCCAAAGAGAAAACCGCATTTGTAACCCCAGACGGGGCGTTCCAATATAAAAGAATGCCGTTCGGGTTACAGAATGCGCCGGCCACATTCCAGCGGAAAATGGACCAGATGCTGAGGCCCCATCGGAAGTATGCTGCGGCTTACCTGGATGACGTAATTGTCCATAGCACAGATTGGGCCTCACATCTGCCAAAAGTGCAAGCAGTCCTGGACTCTGTTCGGGAAGCGGGGTTTACGGCTAACCCCAAGAAGTGTACCATTGGGCAGGAAGAGGCCAAATATCTTGGGTACACCATTGGGAGGGGAGTAATAAAACCCCAACTCAACAAAGTCGAGGCCATCCAGAGTTGGCCACGTCCCAACAGCAAGAAGCAGGTACGAGCCTTTCTGGGAATCGCTGGGTATTATCGGCGATTCATTCCCCACTTTGCTTCTAAGGCTGTGCCCCTAACCAACCTGACGAAGGGGAAAGGGTCGGTCATGATTAAATGGACCCCCGAGGCTGAGGCAGCATTCCAATTCTTGAAACAAGCCTTATGTAGCCAGCCAGTGTTGTACTCACCCGACTTCTCTAAAGACTTTGTCGTACAAAGTGATGCGTCAGATGTGGGGTTAGGAGCAGTATTGTCCCAGGTCTGGAACGGGGAAGAGCACCCAGTCATTTACCTCAGCAGGAAGTTGAAGTCCCATGAGGTAAATTACGCCACCGTTGAAAAGGAGTGTTTAGCGGTGAAGTGGGCTCTAGATTCCCTTCGGTACTACCTGCTAGGTAGGCACTTTGACTTGGTTACGGATCACGCTCCGTTAAAGTGGATGGCTCAAAACAAGGAAACAAATAGAAGAGTGAATAGGTGGTTCCTGGCCCTCCAGGAATTCAACTTCACAGTAAAGCATCGCCCTGGCGTTCAAATGGGGAATGTGGATGCTTTGTCTCGAGTACATGAATGCCTGATTGCTGGTGTTCCAACCCCGAGGTTAAAACAAGAGGGGGGGGTATGTGACAGCAGGAAGGTAAAGTCACCTGGTTGCATCCAGGGGGGTAGATATATTTCGCCCAGATTCAGGCTTTACGCCGACTTATACAACTAGGTGGAGAGTTGTATAAGCCCAGCTGGGGCTAGTGGGCTCATGGATGACTCATACCTCTAGGGAGAGTGTGGGGCGTCGTGCAGACAGGGAGTTGATGAGACCAGCTGAAGCTTGTCAGCTCATTTAGGCCTCTATAAGAACTCCCAGCTTCATTAGATGTTAGCTCATGCCTGGACCCAGACCTGTGTGGACTGTCTAGGGAGAGTGAACCCCTGTGCGGTGAGACAAAGCCTGTGTGGCTATTTGCTTGGACATTTAAAACCAGGGACTTAGGGACTAGGACAGCACTAGGCTGATCCCAGTTGTTAGTTAGGAAACCTGTATGTTTAGTCAGAGGTCAAGTTGACCAGGATTTATTTTGTTTATGTTTCTTTTGCTTTGCTGTGTTTTGTCCCTGTAAATAGAAAATAAACCGCACCTTTTTGATTTTGAAAACCACAACCTCCGTTTGCTGGGCCTGTTTTTGTGTGGGGAGCCCATCCCGGGGGTCACACACACCCGCTGCCGAGCTAACCCCCTCACAGGTCCTGCCACCCCTTGCCCAGCCAAAAATTCAATATGCACACATTTTTTTTTTTTGGCAAATAGGAAGTTTACAATCCTGATCCCTATTGTCAACATGTGCTATCTGCCATCAGGGGTGATCAATGGACGTGTTTTGGGGGTGCATCCCCTTCCTCAGTTCACCGACTTTTGATACGAGGAAGGGGTTGCACCCACAAAAGACGTACATGGATATCCCCTGATGGCAGATAGCACATGTTCACACACTGTGTGCATATTCAATTTTTGGCTGGTTTGTTACTCAAAAAATAAGAAAAATATATAAAAACAAACATGTAAAAACAAATGTGTTTAGATGGCTTATTGAATTCTCCCCAAAACATCGAGAATGTCTTTAAATGTTTGTTCCATCACATGGATTCTTCGTTTAATTAGGTCCAGTTCCGTGCTACATTCCATCACTTGCTCGATGAGGCGGAGGGCACTGTCAGCAGAGAACCGTGTGCTATCCTTCACAACATTTCCATCCCCTAAAAACCATTAAAAAAAAATAATAAAACTCTGCAGGCCTACCTCGCTTACCTTAAGCTGTGGTGTCAGATACTGACCTGTTGTGGTGACCAGATCCACAACGTCATCCACCTCTCCTTCCTGCACTTCTCCTTCCTCCACCTCAACTTCCTGCACATCTTTCGGTTGTGGATCTTTGGGAGTTTGGGGTTGCTTGGAAGTTGTGGGGTGCATGTGCTCCCTGGAGTGTCCTCCTCCCAGTCTTCTCTCCCCTATGAGAATAAAACCAAAGGTCTATTTATCACACTGGAAATCTCCTTGTTAAACGAAAAAAAGGATAAATAGTTTGGAAGTGGGGTACAAGTGTGTGTTTGTGCGGAATTTAAAGAAGAATGCATTATTTATGACCCCAAATATGTTTAGTATTCACATTTGGATGTAATTTTTTGGACATGAAGGCACCACAAATAAACTCTGATGCACCTGTGTGGGACACCCAAAAAAGGCGGGTCTGGTGGCCCACACTATAGTGCTCCAAAGTACAGATGTGGAAGCAGCTGCTGAGTGTCCTCTCCTTTACACTGATAAAAGTTTGCATTTCATTCTCCTTACAAACACATCATCTAGACTTAAAAATTATCCACAATACTTGATCAAAAATGGCAGATGTCTAATTACTTTTGTGGCTCTTAAATAAGCCAAAACCGCGTATAGTGGCCGAACGAAGTGTCGGTAACGTAACGAACGATTACTGCGCCCAACCTAGTTCAAAATATTACATTTTGGAAGGGAGTCCAATATGATCCAAAAAAAAAAACATGTCAGTTTCTAAAAAGATTAATAGCAGAAACGTCGTCATTTTACTTACTTTTAGCGAGCATCCTCTTTATGATCCTCAACTGGTCTGGCTCCCTCAGTTTGAGGTCTGACCACCTCTTTCTGAGCTGCTCATTTGAGCGTTTCACCCCGAACTTCGCCCTCAGACTCTTCACAACTTTAGTGAGGATTTTGGCCTTCCTTCTATTTGGTTTGCTATACGGCCCATGCTTGGCATCATAATCAGCCTTGACCAAGATGTCCACCATCTCCGCCATCTCCGCCAAAGACATATTCGATGCCTTGAATCTCCTCCTTGATCGTGACGTGTCCTCGGTCTCCGGGCTTGTCTCCTCGCTAGTTGCGGAATTATCAGACACCTGCTGTAACTCCGCCATATCTGTCTGCGCGCCGAAAGAGAAGGGGCGGGGAAAAGATGTAAGTTAGAACGTCATGGGCGGGCGACGTGTGCGGAGCGACGTGTTCGAATTTTGACGCATGCGTGGTGTATATATAGCAAACACACATGTGACTATAGTACGTTCGGTGTGCGGAGAGAGGAGTTCAAGTGACGGACGTGCGAACGAAGGTATGTGATTTTGTGAGACTTGTAAAAATTGTTGGCCTATACTGTCTTGAGATTGTTGGAGGATATATATGGTGACTAGGATGTGAAGGAGGTTAGACTGTTTGCCTCACATTATTTAAATATAATTTATTTTACTTGCAGATACAATATGAATGTCTTTATTAGCGACAAAGAGTTCCTGGCGGAATTTATTGACCGGGTAAGGGAGCTGCCGGCTCTGTGGGAGACGAAAAACCCCATCCACAAAAAAAAGGGGTGAGAAAAGCAGCGCTGGAGAAGCTGCTCCCATTTGTGCATACCAAGGTGCCCACAGCCACAGCAAAACAAGTGGACACTAAAATTGGGAGCTTGAGAGGTACCTACAGGACTGAACGCTCTAAGGTGCTGGCTTCTCAGAGGTCAGGAGCAGCAGCAGATGATGTTTATGTCCCGATTTTGTGGTACTACAGCAGGATGTCCTTCCTGGATGACCACATTGAGACAAGGCCATCACTCTCCACTCTTCCCCCCAGACTTCCCTGCAGCCAACCTGAGCCTTCTCTGGAGCAAGAGGAGGCAGCCATCCTGGATGATCCTGATTTGTCCATCTGGAGCCAGGTATAGTATTAACTGAAAATGTATTGGGATAAAATTAATGTTTCCCAAATATGTCAGGATGAGAAACATACATTATTTTGTATTCCACAAGTGAAATCAGGATCTGTAGACATTATTCTGCACTTAATTGGGTGCTAAATAGTCAAGCTGATGTAGTGGTAAATTTAAAGCAAGGATTTATGCATTTACATTCTAATTGCTTCCATCAGGATTACAAAGTTTGATGCAAAGATTAAACCAACATATTAAACTATGTTCCTTTTTCATACACAGGATGAAATCAGCCAGGAGGAGGGTCTGGAAACTGTCAGGCAGGAGGTGGCAGGGCCCAGTGGCAGCCAGGAGGTGGCAGGGCCCAGTGGCAGACAGGAGGTGGCAGGGCAAAGGAGAAGCACCAGATCCCAGGTGCCTCCCATCCGGCTTCACAAAAGAGGCAGGAGGGACAGGACCACCAGTGAGGCAGCAATGGCCCTTATTAAAGAGGCCCATGCCACCCTCAAGGAGCCAACATCCCCTGAAGAGGCCATTGCCGGCCTAGTGGAGGCTAAGTTCAAGGTGATGAGCATGGAGCAACGCCTCCTATGCGAGCCCCTGCTCATCACCTTGCTCAACAAGGTGGTGATGGAGCAAATTACCCCCAATACCGCCATATGTGAGGTGGCCCAACTGACCCAACCTCAACCTCCACCTCCACCTTCCTCTTCTGCCCCACCCCCTTCTGCTACACATCCACCTTCTGCCCCACCCCCTTCTGCTACATCTCCACCTTCTGCCCCACCCCCTTCTGCTACACCTCCACCTTCTGCCCCACCCCCTTCTGCTACACCTCCACCTTCTGCCCCACCCCCTTCTGCTACACCTCCACCTTCTGCCCCACCCCCTTCTGCTACACCTCCACCTTCTTCTTCTGCCCCACCCCCTTCTGCTACACCTCCACCTTCTTCTGCCCCACCCCCTTCTGCTACACCTCCACCTCCTCCTCCTGACAGGAGTACCCCCCCAGTGGGCCAGCCTCCAGCCAAACGAAGAAGGAAGGCTGCAGGAAAGGCTTCAGGAAAGGCTTCAGGAAAGGCTGCAGGGAAGGTTGCCAGGAAGAAGAGGAAGTGATGGCCTTGCTTCATTGTGGTCGGACAGAAGGCAGCCTGTTGTAGTACCACACACTTGGGACATATATCTCACCTGCTGCTGTTCCTGACCTCTGGGAGGCCAGCATCAGATTGTGTTCTGAAATGTGGGCCTTCTCAAGCTCCCAATTTTAGTGTCCACACAGGGTTGCTGTGTGCTCTGGGGTCCCTGGGATGCACAAATTGCAGCAGCTTCTCCAGCGCTGCCTTCTCTTTATTTAATTTATAAACATGAATAAATGTGTTTTTTGTTTAAGTTCATACTTGACTATGTGTATTTTAAAATAAAAAAAAACAAGCTTTGGAGTAAGCAGATACATTTGACTGACAATAAAAGGCACAGATATCACCCCCCCAAAAGAATAACTAAATCTGATTAGCACAAAAACATGGTGTGAAATTTAACTAATATAGAGTCCAAAATTTAATGGGAGATCGCTATCAAAACATTGAGAAATTATAATTAACATCATTTTGAAAAATATTACCATTTAAATTATTCCTAAAAACTTGCACGATATAATACACATAAATCTTCTTAAGAGCAGCATGAAAAAGGTTAAAAAATAAGTCATAACTCTGTGTGAATATCAGCAGCAAAAGAAGGTCTCTCGTTTTGATTAATGTAACATTCTAACGAAGAATTCAATGCAGAACATTTAAACGATGAAATATTTATGAGCGTGACGAATGTGCTCTCTCCATTATGAAGGCTTGTTTTACCAGAAGATGCGCTCCCGTCTCATAGTTGCTTGTGAGCATGCACGCTTTTGGAAGAGTCGTAAAAGCATACACACGAACCATTTTCTCGTCACAAAACAGGCCGACGAGAAACACGACGAGGAAATCTGGACTCCTGACGAGAAAATAGAGAGCAGGTTCTCTATTTTCTCGTCGAGATTCTCGTCAAGTTTCTCGTCGTAAAACTATACACATGAATGTTTTTCTAGACAAAAAAACTCTCGCGGCACTTTTCTTGACTGTTTTGGACGAGAAAATCGGTCGTGTGTACGAGGCCTCACTGTGAAGAAACCTTTCCGCATTTGGAGATGAAATCTTTTTTCTTCTAGACGTAAAGAGTGCCCCCTTGTTCTCTGTGTTGACTGTAAAGTGAATAACTCATCACCAAGTTCACTATATGGACCCCTTATATATTTGTACATGTTAATCATATCCCCCCTTAATCTCCTCTTCTCAAGAGTGAATAAATTCAGTTCCTCTAATCTTTCCTCATAGCTGAGCTCCTCCATGCCTCTTATCAGTTTGGTTGCCCTTCTCTGCACTTTCTCCAGTTCCCCGATATGCTTTTTGAGAACTGGGGCCCAAAACTGAACTGCGTATTCCAGATGAGGCCTTACTAATGATTTGTACAGGGGCAAAATGATGTCTCTCTCTCTGGAGTCCATACCTCTCTTAATACAAGAAAGGACTTTGCTCGCTTTGGAAACCACAGCTTGGCATTGCATGCCATTATTGAGCTTATGATCTACCAAAACCCCCAGATCCTTCTCCACTACGGATCCCCCCAGTTGTATTCCCCCTAGTATGTATGATGCATTCATATTCTTAGCCCCCAAGTGCATAACTTTACATTTATCAACATTAAACCTCATCTGCCACATAGTCGCCCAATTAGACAGGGCATCGAGGTCGGCTTGTAAATTGGAGACATCGATTCTTTGTTTACATCACGTGATCAGCTGTCATTGGCTGACAGCTGATCACGTGGTAAGGGGTCGGGATTGGCCCCTTACTCGGATCGGTGATCACCCGAGTCTCAGTGACGAGTCTCAAGGCCCTGCAGGGGCGTGCGGTAGGGTGCCCACTAGGGTGCCCACGTGTCCCGGATTGCCCGGGATCATCCCTGATTGGAGATTTTTGTCCCGTGTCCCAGGCAGCTTATTCCGGGACAATACAGTTATCCCGGAATGAAAAAAAATTAAAAAAAACAGTGACCAGTCCGCTCCGCCTGTCCGCCGCCCCCACCACCTTATAAATTTTATTACACTGATCGATGATAACATAAACACAGGCTGCGGCTGCCACTGCCAGTCTGGTTGCTAGGGTAGGGGCCGCTCCGCATCTAGCAACCAGTGACGTAAGCTGAGCTGGGGCCTGTCAGTGTGGGCAGTGAGTGCAGTGTGTACCCGCCCGGCGCACACTACGCTGAGTCTGAGAGCAGCCAGCGCGCGCGCCTCCCTCCCCTCCGCATCCACCAGCCAGTCCAGAGCCAGCACAGAGTGAGTGACCGTGACGCTCATGCCAGGGACGGTGACCACTCAGAGAGAGCCACTCACACACTCACCTGTGCACAGCCAGCCCAGCCTGAGCGAGCCTCGTCGTCCAGACTAGTCCTCCTCCTCCAGTGACGAGTCGACCGACCAGAGATAGCACAGAGAGTGAGTGATACGGCTGACCTGACGCCAGTGAACAGACAGAGCCACTCTCCTGTGCAGCCAGCCAGCCAGCCAGCCTGAGCCTCGTCTGAGTCCTCCTCCAGCCAGGCTTTTGCTCCTCCCGCCCACGTCGAGGTCCACAAGTTTGCAGTCAGTGCCAGCAGCCAGTCTGACTTCCAGGACCAGGACAGGTTAGTGTACTCACTGTACTGTCTGTGTTATACTCACACTTTGTCCCCCTCCGTTCTGCTGCTGCTGTCCCCCCCCCTCCATTCTGCTGCTGTCCCCCCCCCTGCTGCTGTCCCCCTCCGTTTTTCCTCCGTGTCCCCCTCTGTTCAGCTGTCCTGTCCCCCTCCGTTCTGCTGTCCCCCTCCGTTCTGCTGTCCCCCTCCGTTCTGCTGTCCCCCTCCGTTCTTCCTCCGTGTCCCCCTCGATTCTGCTGTCCCCCTCTGTTCTTCCTCCGTGTCCCGCCCTGTCCATCCCACGGTCCCCCTGTCCATCCCGCTGTCCCCCTGTCCATCCCGCTGTCCCCCTGTCCATCCCGCTGTCCCCCTGTCCATCCCGCGATCCCCCGGTCCATCCCGCGATCCCCCTGTCCATCCCGCGGTCCCCCTGTCCATCCCGCGATCCCCCTGTCCATCCCGCGGTCCCCCTGTCCATCCCGCGGTCCCCCTGTCCATCCCACTGCCCCTCTGACTACTCTGCGGCCCCTCTGACTACTCTGCGGCCCCTCTGACCACTCTGCAGGCTCTACAGGGCTGTGGCAGGGAGTGAGCAAGCAGTAGTGGAATAGGGCAGCCATGAGGTGGGTGGTGTGCTCTGCTTTTCCTAACATTCACCTGGCATGGATTAATGGCCATCACTCCTCAGGACTCTCTGCAGTGGGGCACTCTGGAGGTACTATCTGTGTGCCTCCAGAGTGCTCCCTTACTTCCTCCCCTTACTTTCTCCAGAGTGCCCCATGACTTTCTCCAGAGTGCCCCTTAGTACAGTAATACTAAGGGGGCACTCTGGAGGGGGATGTAAGGGGGCACTCTGGAGGAGGATGTAAGGAGGCACTAAGGGGGCACCCTGGAGGATGTAAGGGGGCTCTGACTAAGTTAGTACCGCCAGACTGCCCCCTTACAACCTCTAGGGTGCCCCCTTAGTGCCTCCAGAGTGCCCCTTTACTTTCTCCAGAGTGCCCCCTTACATCCTTCGGAGTGCCCCACCACCAAAGTGGTATAGCAGTGGCTGACAGACTATCAGGAGGTGGTATTGCACTCCTCTTCCTCCTCTCTCCACTAACTACCCCCCGCCATACACTCCACATTCCTCTCCTGTACATACTACCCCCCCGCCATACACTCCGCACTCCTCTCCTGTACATATTACCCTCGCCATACACTCCGCACTCCTCTCCTGTACATATTACCCTCGCCATACACTCCGCACTCCTCTCCTGTACATATTACCCACCTCCATACACTCCGCACTCCTCTCCTGTATATACTACTCCCCACCATACACTCCGCACTCCTCTCCTGTATATACTACTCACCACCATACACTCTGCATTCCCTATTTAACATTACCACATTCTGTACTATACAAGTCATCTCAGACTCTTTAACAACACCCCCTTTAAGCCAATATTTGGCGCAATTTAAGACATGTCCACCGTTCACCACGACACACTTTGCGCGCCATATTGTTGTTCCTGTTGATGCCTAGGGCCCACTTTTGATCTTGCACACGGGTCCGCTGATTTCATACGCCCCTGCCTCAAAAATAGGGAAAAAATGTCAAAAATCATATTTTTGGGGGGGGGGGTGTCCCTGAATGGCAGTTTGGAGATGTGGTCACCCTAGTGCCCACGTGTCCCGGATTGCCCGGGATTGTCCCTGACTAGAGATTTTAGTCCCGTGTCCCGGACAGCTCATTCCGGGACAATACAGACGTCCCGGAATGAAAAAAAAACAGTGACCACTGACTGACCAAACCACACCAGTCCGCTCCGCCTGTCCGCCGCCACCACCTTATAATTTTATCACACAGCACACTGATGATTACAATACACATAGGCTCAGGCTGCCACTGCCAGTCTGGTTGCTAGGCTAGGGGCCGCTCCGCGTCTAGCAACCAGTGACGTCAGCTGAGCTGAGGCCTATCACTCAGTCTCAGTGTGGGCAGTGAGTGAACCCGCCCGGCGCACACTACGCTGAGTATGAGAGCAGCGCACGCGCCTCCCTCCGCAGCCACCACCAGCAGGAGCCAGCTCAGAGTGAGTGACCGTGACGCCAGTGACCAGTGCACTCAGACAGAGCCACTCACCTGTGCACAGCCAGCCAGCCTGAGCCTCGTCGTCTGGTCGGTCCGAGTCCTCCTCCAGCTCCAGTCACTGTGACGCCAGTGACCACTCAGACTGTGACAGTCTGAGCCATTCTCCTGTGCAGCCAGCCAGCGTGAGCCTCCGGGGATCTCTACTGGGCACCTGAGTCTGACCCTTCACAGCACAGAGCAGCTGACACCAGCGATGTTCCCTGATCAGTGTGATCGCACCGTGAGTATTATTCTAGTAGGGGGGGACCTGCCAGCCTCTGCCCACACCATAAGGAGAACCGCCTGGGACACACTGGATTGTCAGAGTGAGTTGTAAAAGTTCTATAGAGCTGTCTGTTAGATGTATGAGCCTGTGCCTCCTTGTCTGTCACTTTCTTCACCTCCCCCCTCCCTAACCTGCCAGCTTGGAATGGCAGTGGCCGTGCTAGAAGAATCATAAATCACTGTGCGGGGACCATGAAGGAGTGCTCAGGGGGAGGGGGAATGTACAGCTGTCAGTGTGTTTGTACATCTCTACTGCCTGTGTGTGTGCTACACTGAGACATGAGACAAAACTGGTTGTGTGCAAGAGACTGCTCACCCACTTACAGCATGTCACTGTACACAGAGAGGCAGTCCCTGACCTGGAGACCAGTCCCTCTCCTTCACCCACTCCTGTGTATGGCATTATCCCTGATTAATAAGCACAGTCCCTGTTTTATAAACCAGCCCTTCTGTCCTTTTATTGTGTAGCAGGTACTTGCTTTCCCGCCAGTAATTTTTGAATTTTTCGGTGACACCAGTGGTGTGTTTCCGTCGGTCCACTAGGTGGCGCTGTCGCCATGGGCTGACGGGTGGACACCGTTGTGTGTTGAGCCTACTTTTGTCCTCTCTGGGCAGCGGTATGGTGGGGCGGGGAACCCGCCGTGCATGCTGGGAGAGGGGATAAAAGGGCCGGCCATCTTGGTCACGGGGTCTTGGTCCCTGGCACCTTTAGCCTGCGGACGGAGTTCGTGCTTGTCCTCTAGGCGGCCTAGGCCTAGAGGACCACCGGAGATCGTGTTCCATCTCAGGCACCTTTAGCCTGAGGTGAGGTACTCGGACGGCAGTCCGGAGCTCAGTGCCCAACACTGAGTTCCGCGAGGGAAGGAACCTAAGGTACTCCGGAGATGGATGCCTGAATCCGAGGTGGGCGTAATGGACCGGGGAGAGCTCCTCATCTGAAGACCCGGTGCAGCATACTGCCGGTGACGGGTGAGTCTCTTGTCGGAGACCGTCCGGAAGGTGAATTTCCCTCGTGCGGAGACCATAACCCACTCTTTAGAGGAGAGTGGAGGATCGAACTTGTGTCTGGGCCTATTCGTACACACACCTCCTTTTCTGTTCTATAGCCAAGGGAGTCCATGTTAGGTTCTAAATAAAGGAGTGTTGGCCTTTAACGGTGTGTGGCTCAAGTTCCTGGCAGACGAGGTTCTCGGAGACTCTTGGAGGGAGGATCCGATGCACAACACAGGCCCGAAGGTAAAAGAAAGGCGTTGCCGATACCACTTGTGCACCTGTGGTGGAAGCCAGGCGTAGTGCCCCTCTACCTCCCCTATCATACCCCCTAGACCAGAGACATTGCGAGCAGAACTGTAAAAAAAGGGGAGGACGAGGGTCCGCTACAATTGTCTTCTGTCCCTCTACCAAGTGTAACTATCATAGTTCCAATCCCTGTTTGGTAAGCAGTCCCTAATGTATGGAGAAGGTCCACGTTATAGACAGTCCATTAAAGAAACAGTCCTTATTATCCACTTGCTCTCCGAAAGATTTACCCCTTCCTAATGACCAGGCCATTTTTTGCAAAACGTCACTGCGTTATTTTAACTGACATTTGCGCAGTCATACGATGCTGTAACCAAATAAAATTGATGTCCTTTTGTACCCACAAATAGAGCTTTCTTTTGGTGGTATTTGATCACCTCTGCGGTTTTATTTTTTGCGCTATAAACAAAAAAAGACCGGCAATTTAGAAAAAATATTTGTTTTACTTTCTGCTATAAAACATCCAATAAAAAAATTTGAAAAAAAATATAATTTCTTCATCAATTTAGGCCAATATGTGTTCTACATATTTTTTGTAAAAAAAATCCCAATAAGCCTTTATTGATTGATTTGCGCCTATATGGTTATAGCATCTACATGGAACATTTATGACAATTTTATTTATTTTTCTTCTACTCGTAATGGTGGCAAAGAGCGACTTATAGCGGGACTGCAATGTTGCAGTGGACAAATTGGACACTATTTGGAACTAAATTGGAACTATTTAATTATATAGTACAATGTAGTAGCAGAAATCAGAAATAATGTGATTTGATCATCCTGACACCATATCAAGCATGGTGTCAGGATGATTAAAGTGCTAACACCAGGCATTCGCCCAACAAATCACCCGCTGACAAATTCCCTGTCAACTCCCGAGACTACATTCCACCTCGCACACCACCATCCATCCGCCAGTTGCCTCCACCCCCCCCCCCCCCGGTCATGGGCAAAAGGTTGTTCCACGAAACCGGTCCCTCAAGAAGATGGGGGGGGGGTGTCCCTGAATGGCAGTTTGGAAATGTGGTCACTAGGGATGAGCTTCGTGTTCGAGTCGAACATACGTTCGACTCGAACATTGGCTGTTCGATCGTTCGACGAAGATCGAACGATTTGGGCCGTTCGCGCCAAATTCGAGTGACGCGAACGGCCCACAATGCACTACGCCATCGCAGTGTCATCCAGGCGCTGTGATTGGCCAAGCATGCACTGTGACCCCGCATGCTTGGCCAATCACAGCGCCGGCAGCGAGGAGAGCAATGATTGGCCACAGGCAGGATGCCTGTGGCCAATTATTGCTGAGGGTGTTTAGTACACGCCCCACACTATAAAAGGCCGCCAGCGCGGCGGCCTCGTGTAGTGTGTTCCGGAGCAGGGAAAGTGAAGGATAGGCAGGGACAGTGACTGTTATTTCTGTCTTGCTTAACCTGGATTCCTTTAGTTTAGGGAAAGAGAAGGATAGGTAGGGAGAGTGTCAGTGTGTTTTGTGCTTCTGCTATAGTGTGCTTAAAAAAAACATTTATTCTAGGGACAGAAAACTCTAGGTAGGGACAGTGTCAGTTCCTTTCACTCTGCAAGTCCTTGTTTCCAGGGACCTGGAAGGACAGTGAGTGATTTTTCCTTTTGCTATATTGTGATTAAAAAAAACATTTATTCTAGGGACAGAAAACTCTAGGTAGGGACAGTGTCAGTTCCTTTCACTCTGCAAGTCCTTGTTTCCAGGGACCTGGAAGGACAGTGAGTGATTTTTCCTTTTGCTATATTGTGATTAAAAAAAACATTTATTCTAGGGACAGAAAACTCTAGGTAGGGACAGTGTCAGTTCCTTTCACTCTGCAAGTCCTTGTTTCCAGGGACCTGGAAGGACAGTGAGTGATTTTTCCTTTTGCTATATTGTGATTAAAAAAAACATTTATTCTAGGGACAGAAAACTCTAGGTAGGGACAGTGTCAGTTCCTTTCACTCTGCAAGTCCTTGTTTCCAGGGACCTGGAAGGACAGTGAGTGATTTTTCCTTTTGCTATATTGTGATTAAAAAAAACATTTATTCTAGGGACAGAAAACTCTAGGTAGGGACAGTGTCAGTTCCTTTCACTCTGCAAGTCCTTGTTTCCAGGGACCTGGAAGGACAGTGAGTGATTTTTCCTTTTGCTATATTGTGATTAAAAAAAACATTTTTTCTAGGGACAGAAAACTCTAGGTAGGGAGAGTGTTTTTTTTTCTTTCACTCTGCAAGTCCTTGTTTCCAGGGACCTGTAAGAACAGTGAGTGATTTTTCCTTTTGCTATATTGTGATTAAAAAAAACATTTATTCTAGGGACAGAAAACTCTAGGTAGGGACAGTGTCAGTTCCTTTCACTCTGCAAGTCCTTGTTTCCAGGGACCTGGAAGGACAGTGAGTGATTTTTCCTTTTGCTATATTGTGATTAAAAAAAACATTTATTCTAGGGACAGAAAACTCTAGGTAGGGAGAGTGTTTTTTTTCTTTCACTCTGCAAGTCCTTGTTTCCAGGGACCTGTAAGAACAGTGAGTGATTTTTCCTTTTGCTATATTGTGATTAAAAAAAACATTTATTCTAGGGACAGAAAACTCTAGGTAGGGACAGTGTCAGTTCCTTTCACTCTGCAAGTCCTTGTTTCCAGGGACCTGTAAGGACAGTGAGTGATTTTTCCTTTTGCTATATTGTGATTAAAAAAAACATTTATTCTAGGGACAGAAAACTCTAGGTAGGGACAGTGTCAGTTCCTTTCACTCTGCAAGTCCTTGTTTCCAGGGACCTGGAAGGACAGTGAGTGATTTTTCCTTTTGCTATATTGTGATTAAAAAAAACATTTTTTCTAGGGACAGAAAACTCTAGGTAGGGAGAGTGTTTTTTTTCTTTCACTCTGCAAGTCCTTGTTTCCAGGGACCTGTAAGGACAGTGAGTGATTTTTCCTTTTGCTATATTGTGATTAAAAAAAACATTTTTTCTAGGGACAGAAAACTCTAGGTAGGGAGAGTGTTTTTTTTCTTTCACTCTGCAAGTCCTTGTTTCCAGGGACCTGGAAGGACAGTGAGTGATTTTTCCTTTTGCTATATTGTGATTAAAAAAAACATTTATTCTAGGGACAGAAAACTCTAGGTAGGGACAGTGTCAGTTCCTTTCACTCTGCAAGTCCTTGTTTCCAGGGACCTGGAAGGACAGTGAGTGATTTTTCCTTTTGCTATATTGTGATTAAAAAAAAACATTTTTTCTAGGGACAGAAAACTCTAGGTAGGGAGAGTGTTTTTTTTCTTTCACTCTGCAAGTCCTTGTTTCCAGGGACCTGTAAGGACAGTGAGTGATTTTTCCTTTTGCTATATTGTGATTAAAAAAAACATTTTTTCTAGGGACAGAAAACTCTAGGTAGGGAGAGTGTTTTTTTTCTTTCACTCTGCAAGTCCTTGTTTCCAGGGACCTGTAAGAACAGTGAGTGATTTTTCCTTTTGCTATATTGTGATTAAAAAAAACATTTATTCTAGGGACAGAAAACTCTAGGTAGGGACAGTGTCAGTTCCTTTCACTCTGCAAGTCCTTGTTTCCAGGGACCTGGAAGGACAGTGAGTGATTTTTCCTTTTGCTATATTGTGATTAAAAAAAACATTTTTTCTAGGGACAGAAAACTCTAGGTAGGGAGAGTGTTTTTTTTCTTTCACTCTGCAAGTCCTTGTTTCCAGGGACCTGGAAGGACAGTGAGTGATTTTTCCTTTTGCTATATTGTGATTAAAAAAAACATTTTTTCTAGGGACAGAAAACTCTAGGTAGGGAGAGTGTTTTTTTTCTTTCACTCTGCAAGTCCTTGTTTCCAGGGACCTGTAAGAACAGTGAGTGATTTTTCCTTTTGCTATATTGTGATTAAAAAAAACATTTATTCTAGGGACAGAAAACTCTAGGTAGGGACAGTGTCAGTTCCTTTCACTCTGCAAGTCCTTGTTTCCAGGGACCTGGAAGGACAGTGAGTGATTTTTCCTTTTGCTATATTGTGATTAAAAAAAACATTTTTTCTAGGGACAGAAAACTCTAGGTAGGGAGAGTGTTTTTTTTCTTTCACTGTGAAAGTCCTTGTTTCAAGGGACAGAGAAGGACACCTGAAGGTAGCCCTTATTGCTTTTTTCCCATCTCCCTGCAGGCCATCTATTAGAATGTCTGGAAGGCAAACAAGGAGAGGCAGACAGTCAGGAGGCAATAAAAGAGGGCAAGCAGGCTCTGTGTCTGGGGGCAACAGTGCTGGTCGTGGACGCGGTGCATTGTCATCAGCACATGGCCATGGGACACGCTTGTCCTTCTTTTCGGCAGCTGGACATGTTGAGCCACATCATGCCGAAGACTTGGTAGAGTGGATGACCAAGCCCTCCTCCTCCTCCTCATCCTCTCTCACCCAGGCTCAGGGTACTGGAAAAGCAGCTGGCAAAGCGTCGTCTTCCCTGGTATCAATGTCAGACAAATCATCACTCACTCCTTCCCTAGACCCACCATGTCCTCCTCCTGAGGAGTCCCCCGAACTGTTTCAGCACAGTGTTGGGTACATGCTCCAGGAGGATGCCCAGCGTTTCGAAGGGTCTGATGATGAAACCCAGCTAGAGGAAGGCAGTAGCGTGAGAGCAGACAGAGGGGATGCTCAAGAAGGACATCAATCTGGCAGTCATGTTCCAGCAGCTGCAGCATACTGCCAGATTGGCTCCAGTGATGAGGAGGGAGGGGATGATGAGGTCACTGACTCCACGTGGGTGCCTAATAGGAGAGAGGAGGAGGAGGAGGATGAGGAGGAGGCACATCTCCAACGAGGCAGGATGCCCTTTGGTGGCCAGCGTAAGGGCAGTACACCGACGGAATCACACCGCAGAGCTCCGCCTGTGCAGGGCGCTGCCTCTGCCCGTCATTCAAAAAGTTCTTTGGTGTGGGCCTTTTTTGAGGCTAGTGCATCAGATCGCACAGCTGCTGTTTGCAACATATGTCTCAAGCGTATATCGCGTGGCCAAAACATCAGCCGCTTGGGTACCACATGCCTGACCAGACATATGTTGACCTGCCATGCAGCTCGTTGGCAAGCCTACCTCAAAGACCCACACCAAAGAACAAAGCGGACCTCTCCTTGCACCGCATCAGCTGGGATCTCCAACCCCACTATAATTTCAGTCCTCTCTGAAACATGCACTGAGAGGAATGAAGGTGTAGAATTAGGTGTGTCACAGCCAAGTACTTGCGCCCACTCTGCTAGCAGTACACCGACGTCCGATTCTACAAGGCAAATTTCCCTGCCCCAGCTGCTGGACCGTCGAAAGAAGTTCACTCCCAGCCATCCACATGCCCAGCGGTTGAATGCTAGCTTGGCTAAATTGCTAGCGCTTCAACTGCTGCCTTTTCAGTTGGTAGACTCGGCCCCCTTCCGTGAGTTTGTGCAATGTGCGGTTCCTCAGTGGCAGGTTCCCAAACGCCACTTTTTCTCACGGAAGGCTATTCCGGCTCTCTACCGGCATGTGGAAGGCAATGTCTTGGCCTCGCTGGACAGGGCGGTCAGCGGTAAGGTGCATATTACCGCTGACTCATGGTCCAGCAGGCATGGACAGGGACGTTACCTTTCTTTCACGGCCCATTGGGTCACTCTTTTGGCAGCTGGGAAGGATTCAGGACAAGGTGCAGTAGTGTTGGAGGTTGTCCCACCGCCACGCCTCCAAAATGCTACTACTGGTTGTGACACACCTCTCTCCTCCACCCCCTCCTCTTCTTCTTCCTCCATGGCCTCTTCCTGTGGTTTGTCCTATGAACCAGCGGTGCTCCGTAGCCGTTCACGGGGCTACGCAAGTACGCAGGCAAAAAGATGCCATGCCGTGCTTGCGCTGGTGTGTTTGGGGGACAGAAGCCACACTGGGGCAGAGGTCCTGTCTGCTCTGCAGGGCCAGGCCGAGAGGTGGTTGACGCCACGCCAGCTTAAGCCAGGAATGGTGGTTTGCGACAATGGCACCAACCTCCTCTCCGCCCTCCGACAGGGACAACTGACCCATGTGCCCTGTGTGGCTCACGTCCTTAACCTGGTGGTGCAGCGCTTCTTGGGCAGGTACCCGGGCTTACAGGATGTCCTGAGGCAGGCCAGGAAAGTCTGTGTGCATTTCCGCAGATCTTATAATGCCAGTGCTCGCCTGGCTGAGCTGCAAAAGGAGTTGAACCTGCCCAAGAACCGCCTTATATGTGACATGCCCACCAGGTGGAACTCAACGTTGGCCATGCTGCAGCGGCTGCACACGCAGCAGAGGGCCATCAATGAGTACCTGTGCGACTACGGCACCAGGACAGGGTCAGGGGAGCTTGGTTTTTTTTCTCCACGCCAGTGGGGCATGATCAGGGATGCATGCACTGTCCTGGCACCATTTGAGGAGGCCACGAGGATGGTGAGCAGTGACAGTGCATGCATCAGTGACACTGTACCTCTTGTCCACCTGTTGGAGCACACGCTGCGTGGAATAATGGACAGGGCACTTGAGGCAGAACAGAGGCAGGAAGAGGAGGACTTCCTTGCCTCTCAAGGCCCCCTTTACCCAGACAGTGTTCCTTCTGTCCCACCCATCGCACAGGAAGAGGAGGAGGAGGAGGAGGAGGAGGAGGAGGATTGTGTCAGCATGGAGGTGGAGGCTGGCACTCAGCATCATCAGCAGCAGTCTTTTAGGGATGATTTACAGTCCCAAGAAACCAGTGGACTTGTACGTGGCTGGGAGGAGGTGGCTGCGGATCATGTCGTCCTTAGTGACCCAGAGGACTCCGGAGCGAATGCCTCAGCAAACCTACGCTGCATGGCCTCCCTGATCCTGCAAAGTCTGCGGAAGGATCCTCGTATTCTTCGGATCAAGGAGAGGGACCATTACTGGCTGGCCACTCTCCTTGATCCACGGTACAAGGGTAAGGTTGCGGACCTTATGTTACCGTCGCAGAGGGAGCAGAGGATGAGACAACTCCGGGAGGCCTTGCAGAAAGGTCTGTGCAACGCGTTCCCAGAGACTGGGAGGTTGCAAACTCCTGGTCCTGGACAACGAGTTGCTGAGGCTTCGGCCAGTCAAAGAAGGAGCGGTGGGGAAGGTGGCCGTCTGACCGATGCGTTCAGACAATTCTTTAGTCCGCAGCCCCAAAGTATGATCGGTTCCAGCAACCATCGCCAGCGTCTGATAAACATGGTGCAGGAATATCTAGGGGCAAGGTCAGACTTGGACACCTTCCCCACCGAAAATCCTCTGGCTTACTGGGTCTTGAGGATGGATCACTGGCCAGAGCTTGCACAGTATGCAATTGAGCTACTGGCCTGTCCTGCATCCAGCGTTCTTTCGGAACGCACATTCAGTGCTGCTGGAGGATTTGTCACGGATCACAGGGTGCGCCTGTCCACCGACTCGGTTGATCGACTGGCTTTCATCAAGATGAACCAGTCTTGGATCACCACCAGCTACCACACACCTGATGCTGATATAACAGACTAATTGATTTTAACATGTCACATCCCTTCAAGACTGATGCTGATGCTGAGTGCCTGTGCTGTTATGTTGACTGGCTATCCTCCTCCTCCGAGTCCTCAAAGATACGATTGATGATGATAGCTTGGAAGATCATTTTTGTTTATGGGTGCCGCCACCAGTGCCTAACGCCCAATTTTTCAGCCCCTGTTTAACAGGGGCGTGTAATTTCAATTTTTGAAGCAATACTTTGCAACAGGGCTCATTGCTGTGCTCCAAGTACAGTATCTGTGAGGAGTTGCAGTGTTGTGCCACCAGTGCCTAAGGCCCAATTTTTCAGCCCCTGTTTAACAGGGGCGTGTCATTACAATTTTTGAAGCAATACTTTGCAACAGGGCTCATTGCTGTGCTCCAAGTACAGTATCTGTGAGGGGTTGCAGTGTTGTGCCACCAGTGCCTAAGGCCCAATTTTTCAGCCCCTGTTCAACAGGGGCATGTAATTACAATTCTTGATCTAATAATTCACAGCAGGGCCCATTGCTGCACCCACCAAGAGTAACTGTCAGGGCTTACAGTGTTGTGGCACCAGCACCACCATCAAAGGCCCAATTTTTACTACCACTGTTCAACAATTATATGTAATTAAAATTCCTGATATAATAGTTGACAGCAGGGCGTTCCAGCACCAACCAAGAGTAACTGTGAGTGCTTACAGTGTTGTGCCAACACCAACAACTAAGGGGCCTATTTCTGCAGAGTATATACGGCAGGGCCAAACTTTCAAACATCCAACTTACAAACGACTCCTACTTGCAAACGCAAGAAGACAACAGGAAGTGAGAGGAAATCTACCACTAGGAAGGAAAATTCTCTCCTGTAAGAATAAATATGGGAGAAAGGTGTCTCCTCTGTACTGATGCTTTATCAGCAATCCTTGTTTCAAGAAAAACACCACATTTCAAAAACAGTTGTCATTGGGACGGAAAGTGACGTGAAATGTTCTGAACAGGGGCACAGACAGCAAAACAAATGTTACAGGGGTGATAACCCTTACCTATGTTTTCCAAAAAGTTTAAAAATAGATTTTTGGTCTGGAGCTACACTTCAACAATGTACCTGTTCAAAATTACAAACAGATTCTACATAAGAACAAACCTACAGTCCCTGTCTTGTATGCACCGCCTGTATACGGCTGTTCAGAGTATATAGGGCCTTTTTTATTTTATGTGCGGGGTTCCCCTTAATATCCATACAAGACCCAAAGGGGCTGGTAATGGGCTGGGGTAGGGGGGGGTCATGGGGTAGCTATGCCATTTTTCTTAAAGATTTTCATCCATATTACCGGGACCAGACATTACATTAAAGCCGCAAGCAGTTTTAAATGGCTTTTTTTTCCTTTAGAAGTGTCATTTTGTGCAGGGACAGTTCTAAACACGGGAAACACGTGGCACTTCACAGGCATACTTTAGACACCCCCCAGGTACGATATTTAAAGGAATATTTGACTTTTTTTTTTTCACTTTATGCATCATTAAAATGACTGCTCCCGAAAAACGACCGTTTTTAAAACTTCTTTTTGCATTGATACATGTCCCCTGGTGCAGAACCCGGGTTCCCAAACCCTTTTTAGGACAATAACATGCATAATAGTTGTTATAATTAGCACTTTAGAATTCGAACGTTCGCATCCATTGTATTTAATAGGGTTCTAATGTTCGTTCGAACTTTCGGTCCGTTCGCGGGTTCTGGTGCGAACCGAACACGGGGGTGTTCGGCTCATCACTAGTGGTCACCCTAGCGTGCGGGAAGCGCGCGAAGGGGAGGCCGTCTATTGACATCCTCCCGGATTTTCAGGTCCGCGCTGTAGCCGTCATTTGGATATAGCGCAGGCCTCAGGTAGTTAAAGAGGAAGTAAACCCTGATGGGTTTTACTTCCTCTTTGTTTCCCTGTAAAGGATAAGCATAATGGGCTACTATGCATTGCATAGTAGCCCACTATGTGTCACTTACCTGAAACTGAAGTCTGCGATGTTCCCGATTTTCCTCGCTGGCTGGAAGTGTCCATCTTCAGCCCTCTTCCTTCCAGGGCCGCGAACTCCGGCTCTGTGACTGGCTAGGAGCTGCCAGTCACGGCAACGCCCCAGCTTGAAACGGCACAGCGTGCCCTTTTTAGAATGCGCATGCACCGAATACACCGGCGCATGCGCAGAAGACATCACTGTACGAGGAAATTGTAAATATCTCCTTAACCGTGTAGGTTTAGGAGATATTTCCAGCACCTACAGGTAAGCCTTAATCTAGGAAGTAAAAGTGGTCTGTAAGGGTTTACAACCACTTTAACTGAAACAGAAACAGCTGTATAGGAGACTGAGCACAGCAACAAGACACAAAGTAGTTACACTGCATCAGCAAGGTCTCTCCCAGGCAAAGATTTCAAAGCAGACTGGGGTTTCAAGATGTTCTGTTCTTCTGTTCAAGCTCCTTTGAAGAAGCCCAAAGAAACGGGCAACACTGAGGACCACAGATGCAGTGGTCAGCCAAGGAAACAATCAGGGGTGTTGCTAGGTGGCAAAAAGACCAGGGGCTTCAGCCCGAAGTCCAAGAACCGGGGAGGGGGGGGGGGGTGTCGCAGCTTTTTTTTGGGCTGGGCGGTGGGGTTGTGTGACTTACCAGTGCCCATCAATGTTGACGAGTAAACGCACCTGCCTGACACTGACCATTACACTGACCTGCCTGACCTACATACACTGACCTGCCTGACCTACATACACTGACCTGCCTGACCTACATACACTGACCTGCCTGACCTACATACACTGACCTACATACACTGACCTGCCTGACCTACATACACTGACCTGCCTGACCCACATACACTGACCTACATACACTGACCTGCCTGACCCACATACACTGACCTACATACACTGACCTGCCTGACCCACATACACTGACCTGCCTGACCCACATACACTGGCCTACACACACTGACCTGCCTGACTTACATACACTGACCTGCCTGACCTACATACACTGACCTGCCTGACCTACATACACTGACCTGCCTGACCCACATACACTGACCTACATACACTGACCTGCCTGACCCACATACACTGACCTGTCTGACCCACATACACTGACCTGCCTGACCCACATACACTGACCTGCCTGACCTACATACACTGACCTGCCTGACCTACATACACTGACCTGCCTGACCTACATACACTGACCTGCCTGACCTACATACACTGACCTGCCTGACCTACATACACTGACCTGCCTGACCCACATACACTGACCTACATACACTGACCTGCCTGACCCACATACACTGACCTACATACACTGACCTGCCTGACCCACATACACTGACCTACATACACTGACCTGCCTGACCCACATACACTGACCCACATACACTGACCTGCCTGACCCACATACACTGACCTGCCTGACCCACATACACTGACCTGCCTGACCCACATACACTGACCTGCCTGACCCACATACACTGACCTGCCTGACCTACATACACTGACCTGCCTGACCTACATACACTGATCTGCCTGACCTACATACACTGACCTGCCTGACCCACATACACTGACCTACATACACTGACCTGCCTGACCTACATACACTGACCAGTGTTGCCAACCGTCAGTATTTTTACTGGTAGCCAGTGGGGTATATATTGTTTTTTTGTTTTGTTTTTTTAGTTCAATAAAATAAATTTTTTCCCCAAAAATTGCGTTTGAAAAACTGCTACCCGAATACCGTGTGACATAAAAAAAATTGCAACAATTGCCATTTTAATCCTTAGGGCCTCTGCTAAAGAAAAACAAGTTATAAGATATTTTCTAGCAAAAAATACAGATTTAAACTTGTAAACAAAAAGTGCCAGAAAAGACCTGGTCTTCAAATGATTAATATACAGTTAATATAATAGTATCCATAGACATGGGATGATATTTGTCTGGTCCAGCTGTTTTGTTGGATAGTCTTTGGCCTACTTGCGTACTACTTGAATAATAATTTGTGAGGTTGGTTTTACACTCTTTCAGCTAGTTTGAGGTCATGTCCTCATGTTCTTGATTTGAGTCCCAGAGTTCTTGATGTCCGGACAGTGATCTCACTATACTGTGTAATGTGTGATGTCTAAGCCCAGGTTCACACTGAGCTGCGGGAGTGAAGCTGTGCGAGTTCAGCTAAGCTTGCACAATTTCACTCCCGCTTGTCAGTCCTGATTTCGGCCGCGATTACAGAGACATCTGTGCAGTTTCTGCACAGATGTCAATGTACCTGTAAATCGCGAGCCGCAATCGAAAAAGTAGTACAGAAACTACTTTTTGAAATCGGTGCAGCACCGCAAATGCGGCGTCGCACTGATTAGGATGGTGCCATTGCCGGCAATTGCCGGAAATGCCGCTGATTTGACATGCGATTTGACATGTCAAATCGCATGTCAAATTGCACCAGTGTGGACCAGGGCTCAGGCTCAGTTCACACTGCGCCGCAACTTGGGATCCGACTTGTGAGACCCCAAGTCGCATGACATGTGAATTCCCATGTTAGTTAACAGGGTGGATTTGATTTAAATCAAGTTGATTTAAATCACAATTTAAGTTAAATCATGATTTAAATCACTAGTAAAAAGGCTTGATTTAAATCATAATTTTTAACCACTTAAGACCCGGACCATTATGCAGCTTAAAGACCTGGCCACTTTTTGCGATTCGGGTCTGCGTCGCTTTAACTGACAATTGCGCGGTCGTGCGACGTGGCTCCCAAACAAAATTGGCGTCCTTTTTTTCCCACAAATACCATCTTTTGGTGGTATTTGATCGCCTTCGCGGTTTTTAGTTATTGCGCTATAAACAAAAATAGAGCGACAATTTTGAAAAAATGCAATATATTTACTTTTTGCTATAATAAATATCCCCCAAAAATATATAAAAAACATTTTTTTTCCTCAGTTTAGGCCGATACGTATTCTTCTACATATTTTTAGTAAAATAAAAATAAATAAAATAAAAATAAGCGTTTATTGATTGGTTTGCGCAAAAGTTATAGAGTTTACAAAATAGGGGATAGTTTTATGGCATTTTTATTAATTTTTTTTTTACTAGTAATGGCAGCGATCAGTGATTTTTTTCGTGACTCCGACATTATGGCGGACACATCGGACACTTTTGACACTATTTTGGGACCATTGTCATTTTTACAGAGATCAGTGCTATAAAAATGCACTGGTTACTGAAAATATGACACTGGCAGTGAAGGGGTTAACCAGGAGGAGGCTCTGTAGGGGTTAACCAGGAGGGGGCGCTGTGTGCCCTGATTTGTGTTTCTTACTGTGGGGGGCGTGGCTTAGCGTGTGATGTCACTGACCGTCTTTCCCTATTACAGGGAACAGACGATCAGTGACAGTCTCACTAGGAAGCACAGGGAGAGGTTTATTTACACTTACCTCTCCCTATTCTTCCTCTCTGTGACCCGATCACGGGACACCAGCGGCGATCGGGTCCGCTGTTCCCGCAGGGATGGTCACAGAGAAGAGGACCGGTCATGAGCGCGCCGCCGGCTGCGTGCTCATGACCCACGGCTGGGCTCTTAAAGGGGACGTACCTGTACGCCCTTGTGCCCAGCTGTGCCATTCTGCCGACGTACATCGGCGTGCGACGGTCCTCAATTGGTTAAAGAACAACTGTCATCTCTGTCCCACATCGGCTCCTCAGACCCACTGTTGACTCACGGACAGTCTCATTCACTTTAATGGGACAGCTGGTGATGCGGCAGTGACACAACAAGGTGAGGGACATGGTGGCAGCAGGTGAGTGGATGCCTGCTAACAGGCGCTGCCATGATGGATTATTATACACATATGCTCAAGTGCGCTCTGTCAGCTTGATAAAGAGAATGGGCAATTAAACAGTTCTCTATAGCAGGGAGTCCATGTATGAAAGTTCAAATGCAGCACAAGGTGTGTTGGTGGTCACAGGCTGACTGTGTGGATGGCTGTCGGCTCATAACAAGCTAGAAGGGGCTCTGTAAACAGTAAAACACAAATAAGAGCAGCGCCATCTAAGTGCAGCAATGTTAAAAAAAAAAATATAGGACAGACAATTTGGAACTCACAAGATCTTAGAGATCACAGCGTATGTAGGAAGGTATAAGAGGTTCATCCACTCCTGGGGGAAGGCAGTAGGCTCACAGGTGGAGAGGCAGCTGATGTTCCCGGCTGTGCTGGTGGCTCCCAGCGCTTCCTGGTTCTCAGAATCTGCTCAGGGACGGCTGGACACGTCACTTCCAGATGGAGAGGGAGTGGGGACGAGCGCGCGTTCGGAGCATGCGTTCTCCTTCATCATGATTTAAATCATAATTTTTAAAGAACAACTGTCATCTCTGTCCCACATCGGCTACTCTGACCCGCTGTTGACTCACCGACAGTCTCATTCACTTTAATGGGACGATTGGCATACCTCCCAACTTTTAAAAGTCCCACCGCGGGACATTCCGCTGCTTGTTCCTCCACTTCCTGCTGTGCGGGAATTAATCAAGTCTTGCGGGAATGCAGGAAGGAGGATGCTGTGCGGGAAAAACCCGCAGAATCCATGCCTGTTGGGAGGTATGGATTGGCGATGTTACAGTGACACAACAAGGTGAGGGACGTGGCGGCAGCAGGTGAGTGGATGCCCGCTAACAGGCGCTGCCATGATGGATCTGAAATGACAGATGCTCTTTAAGTGTAAGGACTCATTCTTGCTGGTAGTTAGAATCTTTAATATTTGCCAACAAAATGAAGGTTTCCTATTTAGAATAATAAGTTGTCAGGTTAGTAAAACGGCGATATCAGATTTAATCATACAGTTTTTAGTGTACATAGATTAGCAAAACAATAGTATAAAGGAATATTCCTGAACTTTGCTTTATCTCATGGTTGCTGTGAAATTGTGTGAATGCATCAATGCAGTGCATTTTATCTCAGCTTGAATTCATTAAATGAGTTCACCAAAAATGTAAATATTGCAGAATATACAGCCTCATGCTACATAACTAAGCTCCATTTAATGCAGATGTAGCACCCTCTACCATAGGTAGGTGCTAGAGGTAAGGTTTTTTGGGTGATAGCTGCCAGGCAGGTAAATTTAGGCAGGCCTATGCTACATGCTAGGCCCGCAGTGGGTGTGACCACCTGTCTTTCAGTTCTTGGGCGCCTCCCCTGCTTCCAGAGAGAATGTTCTGGAAGAGGGGCAGGGCTTGGAATTGTAGTGACAGGGAGCTTATGTGAGGAGCCCTGACCAATCCCCAACTAGGATTGGCAGGGTGCAGGCTTCCTACATAAACTCAGGTCCAGCCCACTGGAGGGGAGTTGTCGGCTTGGTGAATTGAAGAATGGAGTGTTAGACTGCAGCAGGAGTCTCACCCCCATCTGGGGGGGGGGGGTGCAGGCCTCGGAGGAGGAGCTCAGGAACTGGGAGGGAGCCTCTCCCTACATGGTCATGGAGAGGTGTCCTGGAACAGAGTAAATTCTTTAAGAAGGACTCAGGGCAGGAGAAGTTTGGTGAGTGAGGCACAGTGGATATCTGGAAGAGGAATGCCAGGGGAGCTGGGTGCAATGCCAGAGGAGAGACTGTGGAGTTCTGTGTCAAATCACTGTGGCCTGAGGGCACAGGGTTTGCAAGTCGGACTGGCTGGGATCAGTAGTCCATCTGTTATTTATTTCTGCTAAACAACTAGGCTGTCAAATAAAAGTAGGAGATTCCGCGCTTAGGTATAGAAGGTTGCAGCCCCCCTAATGAGCTCCCCAGGGAAACTCTGGTATTATAAAGGGAAAAAAGTGGGGGTGGCGGGGTTATCTATGGCCTGCAGAGTGATCTATCAGGTCTCTGTAAATATGGGTAAGTGGAGTACTGAGCTGGGGAGGAGATCAAAAAATTACAAAATTATAAAATTGGTGCCCCCATGTGGCTACGTACCATAAATGTATTAAATGAAAATCAAACTATGTGGGGGCAGATTCTCCTATGTACGTGTAGCGGGGTGTTCAATTTAAGGGTTAGTGTCTGAGTGGTAACTAGGCTCAGACACCCTAATTTGTTAGGGTTTATGAACCATTCTGTCCACAGGAAGACTATTGGTGTGCAGTTCCCTGTGGCCTATGGGTGGCGCTGTCACCGTAGGCCAGGGTTGAACCACCAATACAGTGCTGTGCCTTTTGTGGCCCCTCTCAGCAGCCGTACAGCGGGGCGGGAACCTGCTGTGCATGCTGGGAGAGGATATAAAGGGGGCAGACCTCTCCTGACGGGGTCTTCGTCGTCCACACCCAGGCACCTTCAGCCTGGGGGTGAGTGAGGGTCGTCTACGGGTGCCCTAGGCCCGGAGGCGGTGTTCCTGTTCCATCTCAGGCACCTTCGGCCTGGGGTGAGGTACTGTTTCTGCCATCCTGTTCGCCTGGGTATGGAGACCCAGGGGTCGCAGCGAAGGCCCGGGGCTCAGCAGCCTTCGGCTGGGACCCACTAAGGATCGAGGAGTCCAGGGTGCCGCCTTGTGAGGGGACCCGCACCCTAAGAGAAGGGAGGATACGTTCTGAAGGACCGATGCTGTAGTCACGGTGAAGGAAGGGGTCTGTTGACTCTCTGGGGGGGACATCTTCTCCTTAAGGGCCATGTTCTAAGAAGAAAACTAAAGTGCACCAGGCCAGTGGCAGTGGCCATATTCACCAGGTCAGTGGCAGTGACCCTGTTCTCCAGGTCAGTGGCAGTGACCTTATCCACAAGGTCTGTGGTAGAGACCAACCTCACGGTCTGTGGCAGAGACCGTGCGCCAAAACTGTTTGAGAAACCTGAACAGTCAAAAGAGTTTGAGCTACATTTGTGCCTGGACCTCCTCCACACCTAAGCTGTCCTGTATCTTTGCTCCAACCTTTCTTCTATCAAAGAGACTGTTTATTATTCTGTGAGAAATAAATATTGAGTTGGACTTTCAGCTGGTGTGGACATTCACGTTCCTGGGGGAATCAAAGACTTGCATCTATCCAAGGGAGAGGTGAGATCATTCTCAGGAGGACTTTATACTCTGCCCGCAGACAAGGCCCAAAAATAACACTGCTCAACCTCTTTACACAGGAGGGTACGGGCTTGTGGTGCCTATCTCCCCCTGCGAGGAGCCGAGTTTAATGCAGGAGGGGGATAGGTGGGTGCGCTACATACGCAATCCTAGGAGGATAAGTCCCTGAATGTCAGGTGCTCACTGGTGATTCCTATGCAAATAGTGTAAAATAGTAAGCCTAATAATATAAAGTGCGTGTGATACCAAATCACAGTAATAACACATGAGAGATCAAAGTCTCATAGCAATGGCAATACGTATCCACTAAATAGTGGCAGTAAATATTACGTCAGTGAAAGAAAATATATACAGGTAGATATGTGTGAAATACAAAAATTATATATGTAGAAAGGTTTGGCACGTAGCTCATGGACTACAGTTTGTGCCTATAAGAACTTAGCTCTTTACATTTTCCGTTGCCCCATAATGCTGCAAGTTGTTGGGTTCAGCTATGGTAGGACAATGCATGACGGATCTTGTGGTGCGGAGAGACACAGACTCTGTTGTTACAGGTCAGGAATGCACTACAAGGCCCACAACGCCACTTGCTGGGAAGGAGCATGGTGCCACGCACTGCCTGCTGGGAGGACCTTTTAAAAGGAGAGGCGGGGTTTGTGTTCTGTCTCTTGGGACGCCATCTTGCAAGCTGCAAGAGGCCTGCAGCGAGGGTGTAAGGCCCGAAAAGCCTGGGCCTAAAGTGACTGTCGGAGGGATCCCATCTACATCCCTGCTGATTGGACCGGGGAGAGGGACAACTCAGCATTCCTGAGCATCCAGAGTCACCTATCCACCAACGCCTTGCGACTGGCTAAGCGGAGGACCGGGGACAACGACTCGTCTGGAGGCCGCGAACCAAGAGGGCCCTGTCGGAGGATCCCAGCGAGACAAGGCCTCATGTGGTGAGAGGGCACCCGCCCACAAATACAACTAACTGTGTTGCAGGAAGGTGACTTTCACAACTTTACTTGTTTGCTTAGGCTTGCTGGTATCTGCAGTACCGCAAGCCGAGTCATGCTGCATCCAGGATTAGGTTAGCGCCTTGATAAGGATCAGCATTCATCTGTTCCTTCTCTTCATATACTTTAACTGTTCAATCTTCTTCTATTTCCCTTTGGATTACAAATTATTAACGTGCACCAACCAAGGCTAGCGAAGACTACCGTTAACCAGAAGGAACTATTACAGGATTCAGCTTGTCCATCTGAACTAGTATAGAAAGACACCTGTGTGGGAATTACCCGCTAGGGGGAACCAAAGCGCATATAGACTCATGCCATAATATAACTTGTTTGTACAGTTACTATATTTCTAAGAGCTGAGTGAAAACTGGTGGAGAGGTGCTCCAGTGTTAACGTATTGTACTGGGGGAATCCCTCCGCTGTGTACTTACCCAGGTCAGGCCTCATTTTTGCATTGTTCAACCTGATTGTGATTGAATATACCATTGACTCTCACAGGGCCCTGTGTAAAGTCAACTGTTATCTTTTGTCTTCTATACATATGAGGTTGGTTCTTATAGGCTCCTTATTGCTTGTTTTCTTAATCATTTAAAATGGAATTTAGAGTTATACGTATATTTTTTCCTTTTTATTGTGTGTTCCTCTGTACTAAATAAATCAAAATATTTGATTTGAGAAAAAAAAAAAAGCCAGCAGCTACACTTTTTGTAGCTGCTGACTTTTAATAAACATAAAAAAAAGTCTGGAACTCCCCTTTAAGATGAGGTGTGCACCGCTATGCCAATAATAACTGCAGTAAATACAGTATATATATTTATTACAAAAAGTAATACATCAATAAAAGCCATTATTTACTTGTACTTATACATAGCTCCATACATGTCATTACTTATTTACTTTATATTATTACTCCAGATTACATATATCCATGTATTTACAGTTAACACGCATTATGGACGCAGTAAATTTGTTCAGGGAAACACATTTCCAATCCGTGCGGTGCTTCTCCTCCGATTTGTCCTGGGCAGGGTCCCATGCTGCTCCACCTCCTCAGCTCCCTGGCAAGATGCCTGGCGCCATCGTCCAGTAGTTGCGCATCCATTGGTCTGGCTACATCAGTGGTGAGTATGGGGCCCCTACTTATTGGGCCCCTCTCACCCTCTACCCTAAATACCATTATGATGCCATATATTTAATATGTACTCTCTTCACCCAGGTACATGTTATGTGCATCTACCCCTGAAGAGCGAGCTAAGCCTCGCGAAATGTGTCGGGTACATTCGATGCCTGTATGCTACATGATTACTTTGTTACATATGTACCGCTCTTTAATTTGTTGATGTGTGCTTTTATGGATTTTATTGATGTAAACCATGCATGTGTAGCGTACAAACCCCTGTCTTTACCTGCATTTAATTAGGCTCCTCGCAGGCAGAGAGAGGCACACCGCACCACAAGCCCGTACCCTCCTGTGTGAGGAGGTTGAGCGGTGTTAGTTTTCGGGCCTGCCTGCGGCTGGAGTTGAATCCTCCCGAGGATGATTCTCACCTCTACCTTGAATAGATGCAAGTCTTTATTTTTCCCCAGTAATGTAACTGTCCACACCAACTGAAAGTCCAACTTCTATATTTATTTCACACTGGATAACAAATAGTCTCTTTAACAGCAGACAGGTTGGAACAAGACACAGGACAGCTTAGGTGGGAGGAGGTCCAGGCACAAACTTTAATGATTTCTTCAGACTGTTCAGGTTTCACTAACAGTTTTGGCGCACAATCTCTGCCACAGACCGTGAAGTTGGTCTCTGCCACAGACCTGGGGAATAGGGCCTTGCCCTATGAAGTCACTGCCACTGACTTGAAGCGAGTAGGGTCACTGCCACTGACCTGGAGCGAGTAGGGTCACTGCCACTGACCTGGTGAACTACCTTCTCAAAGTATTTGGCCCATGTCGAGGAGAAAACCATCCCTCCGGAGAGTTACTAGAGGCCCTCACCGTCACCACAACTCTGCGCTGGGTCTTCGGAAAGGATTACCTCCCTGGCCTCATCTCAGATATGGGTCCCCTCGCAAGGCAGTACCCTGGGAGCTCTCGATCCCTAGCGGACCCCAGCCGAAGGTTGCTGGGCCCGGGCCTTCAAAATAGTACCTCACCCCAGACTGAAGGTGTCTGAGATGAAACAGGAACCAGGCCTCCGGGCCTCGGGCACCCGGAGATAACACGCACACCCACCCAGGCTGAAGGTGCCTGGGCGCCGTCGAACCCAATGGAAGATGGCTGCCCCTTTTTATATCCTCTCCCGACAGGCACAGCAGGTTCCCCGCCCTGCCGTACTGCTGCCGAGAGGGGACAAAAAAGGCACAGCCTTGTATGAGTGGTTCAACCCTGGCCTGCGGCAACAGCGCCACCTGTAGGCCACAGGGAACTGCACACCAACACCATCTCCCATGAACAGAAATGGTCCATTAACCCTAACAATTAGTGTGTCTGAGCCTAATTACCACTCAGACACTTCCCCTAAATTTAACACCCCGCTACACATGTATTACTTTTTGTAATAAATATATACACTGTATTTACTGCAGTTACTATTGGCATAGCAGTGCACACCTCATCTTAAAGTCCCAGGGCGATATTTCTCTTTTTTTGTACAATATAGGGAAGGAGGTGTGTTACTGGTGACATCAGACCTTTCTTTTCCTTTTTCATTGCCTTTGTAGATGTATGTTTTACCTCCACTATTATACCCCGGACTTTGTATGGCCTCCTATCTGGAAACAACCACATCTCCACCCATGGCTGCTTTGTCCAGCAATTCCTGTTTCTGTCATTTGGCAACATGGATAGCGTTTTGCTGGCCATCATTTGACCGCTACTGTGCAGTTTGTTTCCCCCTACGTTATCTGCTAATCATGAATAAGAGGACTTCTTTCTGTATGGTGGCTGTCTCTTGGGTCCTCGTGCGCCTACACTCTGCTTTGTATGCTGTGATGACTTCTTCTCAGCCAAACTGCAGCTGGGTTATCCACCACTTCTTCTGTGATATTCCTGTTATAATGCAGCTAGCCTGTTCAGGTGCTTCAGATGTTCTGAAGAAGGTTCTCTTCATTGAAGGCCCCATAGTGGTCTTTAGCCCATTGTTCATCATTCTTGGGTCCTACATAGTGATGGACGAACATCTGATGGGACGGTTCGCGAACGTGATCGCGCGAACGCGCGCAAATGTTCGCGAACCGCAGGTTCGCGGCGGGTCAAATAAATTTTAATGGCAGGCGAACATGAAAAACCTCCAGGTCATATTTGCAGCCACAAAATACTTACTAGCTGTGCACACATAGTCCCACAACATGGACATTGACATACCAGAAGTATTAAGCGAATCTGCGATCGACAAGCATTCTTTTTTTATCTGCGAAATTTCGTCTATTCAGGAGCGCATGAAGGCCATGGAGGAGAGGCAAGGCCAGGCTATGAAGGGGGTGCAGGAGATGATCCTGCTATTGGAAAAGTTGCCATAAAAATATTTTTTTTTATAAGTTGTAGCGGGCATGCACTTTCCCTGTGTATTTAAACTGGCAGAGACACCAGTAATGTGCAGTTCCCTGCAGCTCAGCGGGTGGCGCTGTCGCCTTGGGCTGGGGTTGAACCATTGCTGTGTGCCGTACCCCTTTTTGTCCTCCCTCGGCAGTGGTATGGTGGGGCGGGGAACCCGCCGTGCTTGCTGGGAGAGGGTCTAAAGGGGCCGGCCATCTTTGTCACGGGGAAGTCCCAGGCACCTTCATCCTGAGGGCGGTGGTTCGTGTCGGTCCTCTAGGCAGCCTAGGCCTGGAGGACATTTGGAGGTCGTGTTCCATCCCAGGCACCTTTGGCCTGGGGTGAGGTACTCGGATGGAGGTCTGGAGCTCAGTGCTCACCACTGAGTTCCGCGAGGGAAGGAGATCCTAGGGGACCCCGGGAGGCGTAATGGACCGGGAGGGGGTACTTGCTTGAAGACCTGGTGCAGCATATCGCCAGTGATGGGTGAGCCTCCACAGGAGACCGCCTGGAAGGATATTCCCCCTCGATTGGAGACCGCAACCCACTTTCAGGGAGGAAAGTGGAGAGTTCATTGTGTCTGGGCCTACTCGTATCCACACCCCTCTGTCTGTTATACTCGTTGAGGGAGTCCAACTGTCTGTGCATTACTCTGTTATCGGAAGAATAAAGGAGTGTTGGACTTTATTGGTGTGGGGCTCATTTTCTGGCAGACATTGTTCAAGAAACCACCAGGAGGAGGCTCCAGATGCAGAACACCAACCCGAAGGTAAAAGAGGATTGTCTCTCTCTGCACATACATCTGCAGGGGAACTTGGCGTGATGACCCCGCACTCTCTCCTCAGAGGTACCCCTAGACCAGAGCCAGAAGAACTGTTAGAGAGAGAGAGAGTGGAGGCCGCTACAAAGTTATATAAATCGTTTATACAGTTATACCGTGTATTTTGTTTTTTGTAATATTGCTCGGTTTTAGTGTAATAGCTCGGCCTAAATCAGCCAGAACTGACAGCAGCCGGTAAATACATGTCAAATACATATAGGGTCCATTCACACGTCTGTAAAATGGGTCCGCATCTGTTCCACAATTTAGCGGAACGTTTACAGACCCATTGATTTTCAATTCCAGTCTGAAAAATTAGGCATTCACAGCCTGGATAAAGAAGTAAGTGTCGGCCAGTACAGGCCCCAAAAATTAGCCAACAGGCGTCCACCTACAGTCTGTTCCTGCTCCACACAGCAACCTCTCCCAACACTGACAAAAGACAGCTGCAAATCCGCTCAGCAGTCACAATGCTGCAAAATACAAATGCACTATAATATGCTTTCTATATTTGAAAGTATATTATAAGTGTATTACACCCCTATATACTGCACACCAAACAATAGTACACCTATACCAGTCCTTAAAAGGACTTTTGTGGACCTATTAGTTAGCGATTTGTGTCACTACAGTCTGTCCCTGCTCCACACAGCAACCTCTCCCTACACTGACAAAAGACAGAATGTGAAATGGCAGCCAGATCAGGTCTATTTATAAGGTAGGGGGTATGTCCATGTGCTGAAATGTCTCATTGGCTGTCCTGTACCACATGATGGATGTGTCATGGGTCAAAGTTCTTCACAATGTAAAAGAATATGGCGGCCGCGAATAGCGCCATATGTTCGCCGAATAGCGAACGCACAAAGTTCACCGCAAACTGCAAGGCCATCCCTAGTCCTACATACTTATCATCCGCGCAGTGTTGTCTCTACAGTCAACTCAAGGAAGGTGGAAGACCTTCTCCACTTGCTCATCGCATCTCACCATGGTCATCCTCTTCTACAGCACATTCATATTTATGTACTTTCAGCCAAACTCCATCTACTCACCGAGCTATGATCGGGTCATCAGTGTGATGTACAGCATCATTATCCCGCCCCATCAGTCTATAAAAACTCTCATCCCTCTTTCTACATACCCTATGCTTGAGAAAAGAGTGCTGCTGTTCCCCCACCAATAGCGAGCCTGCTCTGAAACGCGTCACATGTTTATGACGTCACAGCCTGGCGCCGCGCTCTACTGTGCTGTCCAAGCCTCGTTCTGGCTGTAGATCACATGCCCGTGTCTCCCAATAACATCCCGGAAGCCAGACGAACTGTATCAGCCACAGCGCGGCCAGCCATCTAGCCCTGACGTCCCACCCCTCTCATTCACTTGTTGGACTCCATACTTACGCCGGATGGACACTTTCTCTTCTGACTGTAGTATGAACGAACTGGGTCCCTGAAGGACAACTGCTGTGCCTTGTCATCCCACGCTCTCCTGCCCAGGACCAGATGTGGTGCCAGCCCAGACGGACTTTCTGTGACCTGCAGTCCCACCTCCACCCTTCTACCCAGCTGTATATCGTGAATGCAACCCTTCATTCCCTCATGTGAGTGAATATTGCTGCTTATTAAATGTTTTATTGATACTTTCTCAGAGGCGCCCCTCTATCGGTGGCTGCCCTGACTGACCTACTTCCACATATACTACCAAGAGTATAAGTATTCATCTATACATCTCTTTTATCCCTGTTCCTGGACTAATTGGTACCTTACTGAACTCATATACTGAGGTACTTGTGCATTGCGCCTTTTTCACTTGTTTTAGCATCATTATCCCAATGCTCAATCCATTTATTTATAGCTTGAGAAATAAAGAGGTTAAAGCTGCTGTAAATAAATTTTTAAAATAGGACTTTTTTGTCCTGTTTCTTTATCTCCATTACACTTGTACAAGCGCTTCAAAAATATGTTGCTTCCAGTTAGAAAGAGCTTCATTATCTGTGTTGCTACTTGTCAGGAAGATTATACACTACATATTATACAGTTTCTATGGACAGGAGATGGAAATATCTGTTCCTAAAATTGCCCCTTGTATAATGTGGCCTAAACTCTTCACCTTAAAAAATGGGTGTGTACTAGACATGTGCACAACATAAAAATTTGTTTTGTTTGGTTTTGTTTCTGTTAGTTTCCGTTGATTCGTAACGATTCGTAATTTCGTAAGACGTGGGTTATCGTATTCGGACTCTTTTGTATTTCCGTAAGGGTTATTTTTCTGTTGATTGGTTTTTCCGTTAGTCTAATTTTCGTTGATTCGAAATTCGTATTTTTCGTTATATTTTATATTCGTCAGCGTTCGTATTTTCGTAAGAACTATATTTTCGTTGATTTGCAATGATTCATATTTCCGTGTCTAATTTGCGTTGATTGGAAAATTGTACTTTTGTAGATTTAATTCCATTCGTACTTTCGTTAGAATACATTTTCCGTTTATTCGAAACACTACTTGTCGTAATTTTGTAATTCGTACTTTCGTGAGATTGACCGGCTCATTTATTCGTACTTTCGTATCATTGTTTTCGTAGATTCGTAATCAGGGCATAATTCGTAATATAGAAACTAGATTCTAGACAGAGTATGCTTAAGAAACAAAGAATCTCTCTCTCACAAGTCACAACTTAACTCACAAATCCACCAAAACAGTGCCACCTACCCAACCACACCCTATCTGGACTCTGGATGGAATGCACTGCAGTCTGAAGCCTCGTACACACGACCGAGTTTCTCGTCGAAAAAAACACGTGTTTTTTTTCGACGAGATCCTTGGACAAGAAACTTGTCCCGGCCGAGTGTACAGACGCTCGATTCAAAGAACCCGCGGTTCTTTGAATGGAGCGTACGCGGTGACGTCATCGACTACGACGAGCATGCGCTCGTCACAATCGATGCCGTCGCCGCCATCTTGGTATACCCTACCTATGCCTAGGAAGCTACCGCGCATGCGTCGAATTCATTTCGAACATGCGCGGGCTTCCCGGAGGACAGGTAAGTGTACACACACTCACTTTTCTCGTCGAGAAACTGGCTGACGAGAATCTCGACGAGAAAATAGAGAGCAGGTTCTCTATTTTCTCGTCGAGATTACTTGTCGGTTTTCTTGACGAGAAACCATACACACGAACGAATTTTTTGGCAAGACATCTCTGCCAGCAAGTTTCTTGCTGGTTCTTGCCGAGAAACTCGGTCGTGTGTACGAGGCCTAACACAGAAAACACACAAGGGAATAAGAAACAAGCTCATTGGGGGAAGGGACAACCTCTTCAGGGGAAGGGACAAGCTTATTGGCAACGTCCAGAAATATTTCAGAACTAACGAATTCAACGTTTTGATTTCCGTTTTCCGAATATTCGTAATTTAGTTTTTGTTTTTTTTTCCTTCATTTTGATTTTCGTTATTTTGAATCTTTGTTCGGTATTTTCGTTGTTTTGATTTCCGTTTTCCGAATATTCGTAATTTAGAGTTTTCATTCATTTTGATTTTCGTTATTTTGAATCTTTGTTCGGTATTTTCGTTGTTTCTATATTTTCGTTTTTTCACTCGTTCGTATTTTCGCTGTTTCTAATTTATTAATTTCGAAAACCCCAATTTACATGTACCTAAGGAATCCTGGACCTTCATAAATATCTCTGGGTGACTTAAATAAACCCAAGGAAACCTCAATTTATGTACACCCAAGGAACCGCCAACTTACAGTTACTCAAGGAGCTCTCAACCTACATAAACCCAAGGAACCTCTTACTTATATACAACAAAGCAACCCTCAATTTATATACACATATTGAAATGTCAACTTACACAACCAAGGAACCCTCAATTTGCATAGAAGCAATGAAAACCGCAACTTATTTTCTCCCAAGTCACCCTCAACATGCATAATTCCAAGCAATTCAAAACTAACATACATTCAAGGAATTCTCAACATACATACAACCAAGGAACCCTCAATTTAGGTAAACCTAAGTGTAGCGGCCTCACCCCATCTCCTTTTGCTAGGGGTATGTCACATGACAGGGTGAGATGCGCTACGGCCCATGTCCTCCCCATAGCTGTGGGTGAGGTGAAGGCCAGTATCAGTATCTTCCTCGGGCCAATGTGCATTAGTCTTAAAACTCAGTCCTGCTATGCTGGAATCTCCCTTGCTCCCATTAACCAGAGTCCATACACCGATGCAGGGTCCAACACTTGTTTATTATATCTCCACAACAAACAGTTCTTTCACAGCCGATTAGTTGTGACCCATAACATAGTGCAAACGGTGGAATGAGCAGGCCGAGGCACTATCCTGATTTCAATCTAAACCCCTGTGCTTTGACCAGGGGTTATAGCAACGTTGATTAGCATAGAACATAGAACTTGTGAGTCTCTACCAGCAACTCCATAGAACACAGATGGGAGTACCTTCGCTGCGCTGCGGCCCCTATCAGGGGAAGATGTCCCTCCAAGGGAGTTACCGAAGGCCCATCCGTCACCGGGTTGATGCTGCTCCGGGTCTCCGGACGGGTGACCTCCCCGGCCTCCTCACCTCAGATGCGGGTCCCCTCACAAGGCGGCACCCTGAGATCACTTCGCCCTTGCGGGACCCAGTCGAAGTTTCTGCCCAAGCCATTTTTCAGCTTTCAGCGCTGTCACACTTTGAATGACAATTGCGCAGTCATGCAACACTGTACTCAAATGACATTTTTATCATTTTTTTCCCACAAATAGAGATTTCTTTTGGTGGTATTTGATCACCTCTGCGGTTTTTATTTCTTGCGCTATAAACAAAAGAAGAGGGACAAGTTTGAAAAAAACACAATATTTTTTACTTTTTGCTATAATAAATGTCCATTTAAAAAAAAAAAAATTAAACACATTTTTCCTCCAGTTTAGGCCGATACGTATTCTTCTACATATTTTTGGTAAAAAAAAACGTAATAAGCATATATTGATTGGTTTGCGCAAAAGTTATAGCATCTACAAAATGGGGGATAGATTTATAGCATTTTTATAAAAAATTTTTTTTTTTACTAGTAATGGCGGCGATCTGTGATTTTTATCGTGACTGCGATATTGGGGTGGACACATCGGACATTTTTGCCACATTTTTGGGACCAGTCACATTTATACAGCGATCACTGCTATAAAAATGCATTGATTACTGTATAAATGTGACTGGTAGGGAAGGGGTTAACACTAGGAGGCGAGGAAGGGGTTAAATGTGTTCCCTAGGGTGTGATTCTTACTGTGGGGGGAGGGGACTGACTGGGGGAGGTGACCGATGGTTGTCCCTATATACAAGGGACACACCATCGGTCTCCTCTCCTTCTGTTTACACACAGAGATCCACAGTCCTGCTCAGTTACTGGGCAATCGCGGGTGCCCGGCGGCTATTGTGCATCGGGTCCCCAGCGAAGCGGCGGGCGCGCGCGCGCCCCCTAGTGGCTTCTGAAGGCACAACATCATATGACGTCCGATCAGAACAATAGAGTCTTCCGCCCGCCGTCATTTGACGGTGGGCGGTGGACAAGCAGTTAAACACACAGACCTCAGATGCAGTACAGCAGTGGCAGTGTGATGTCTTTTCCCCCACGGCTTCTCCTCATTTTGGCCTGCGCCTCCTCCTGACTCACTTCTGATCTCCAGATTCAGCTTGTGACAAGCTTCAAAAGCAGTATTTTTCCTCTGATTTTCTGATTGTGTATATGGGCCTTTAGAGCTTTGGAGAGAGACAAGTAAACACTACAGATATACAGTCAGGTCCATAAAGTGTTACATGCATCCCAATGCTGGCACCAGCATGTCATATTGGGATAAAGCGGCTGTGTGTCTCAGTTGAAATAAATGGGATGCCGGCATTGGGATGCATGCATACCTCCCAACTTTTAAAAGTCCCACCGCGGGACATTGATGAGCTCCCCTCTCCCCTGCTAACAAATTCGACATTAAAACGAAAGTCGTTGAGCGGCGGGGGGGAGGGGTTTGTGCAGTGGGGAGAATTGGAAAAAAAATCGACCATTAAAACTAAAGTTGTTGAGCGGGGGGGGTTTTGTGCAGTGGGGAGAATTGAGTGGGGGGGGGGGGGGCGGGAGAATTGAAAAAAATTTGTTCCTCCACTTCCTGCTGTGCCTGCTCTGCGGGAATTATACAACTATCGTGGGAATGCGGGAAGGAGGTGCCTATGCGGGAGAAACCCGCAGAATCTGTGCCTGTTGGGAGGTATGTGCATGTAATACTTTAAAACAGTGTCACAGTTTTAAACAAGGTTAGGACTGTATGATACTTTAAATACAGTTCTGTAAGCAATACTTTATTTTCTGGTAGTGCCCCTCCCGAAACTAGACTCTGGATCCGCCCCTGGCTTAAATACTATTCAAAGAAGCCTAGCCTAATGAAGTGTGTGCTCCTGCTACTAGTCAGTGTTCCTGGAGTATCCCATGCAACCCTACCCCCTCCTATTACAAGTTCTCCAAGCAAAAAACTTAAAAGACAACCCCTAGACGTGTTATTGGAGCCTGAATGGATGGACCTTTGTTTGGGTAATTGGTGGCCTCTGAACTGTTGGGGAAGAACCAGTTAAAACCAGCAGCCCCTGCGGGGTAGCTGCTATACACTGCATATTTCCTTTGAGCTTCCCCTTCACAGTTTTAGGCCATGTTTACATGGGTAGTGCACATAGTATGTGGAACCTGTTTTATTTAATCTTCTGTCCAGCCCACACTGCTATCGCTCTTCCAGCAATGGGCAGCCACTGTAGTGTAAAGCTCAACCCGGCTATATATTAGCAGAATTTCACTCAAAATTTTCGTTTTGAGAACATTTGTTTGGTTTTCTAATCATTGCTTGGGTCAAATTAATGTTTCTTTTTGATCCCAGTGTAGCGGGGTCTCCTTTAAGGCCCCACGGACTACGTTACCCAGAACCCCGTTTGGCACCCAAGGTGCAATCGCCACCCGCAGAGACTCATGGGGTGGGGTATAAAAAAGAGGGGCGAGGCTAAGCTCGGCCTCTTTGGACACCGCTCTGCTAGCAAGAGGACTCCCTGCGCGGATCTGCTACAAGTGCAAGGCCCGAAGCCTGGGCCTTGCGCACTTCCAAAGAGCCTTCCACCCCACTGCGGAGCCTGGGTGGCACCTGATCTCTATTCGCTTTACGGACATCAGTTGGACCGGAGACCTGGCTGCCGCAGACCCTGTGTGGGGAGACACAGCGGTGGAGGTCACGGACTAGGACTAAGTCCGGAGTGGTGAGAGAGCACTTGCTCACAATTATAACTGAGTACTTTGTTCAGGCCCATTGACTACCTAGGCCCATTGTGCTATACTTGCTATCCTGACCGGAGACTAGTTCCAGAACTGAGTTATATAGTCTCCGGGGAGTTGTTTCCTTTACCATAAACCGTTATTTGAATTTACAAATTGTTGTTCCTGTATGTGCACCACCGATCATCTTGCATGCGAAGATTCCTCACCTTAAGACTGAGCTTTAACTAAGTCAGGCCTGACTGGGGGGGTAGAACTTTACTGAGTGCCATATTGCTCACGGGGAGAATAGCTGCACGCTGTGTGTGATCTATTTCTATACAGTAGTTGACTAGTGTCATTATTACTGCAGGGCTCTGCATGAATGTGATGTATTGTGTTGATCGTTTACTTTTATACTCAAAGTAAATCTGATATAGTTAATCATCCCGGTATCAGTGTCAATTACTATATTTTACAACTGTTTGCATTACTGTGGAATTGCTCTTAGACCGGTACAGAGCTATCTTAACCACTTCGCATCCGGGCCAATTCTGACACTTCGCTCCTACATGTAAAAAGCCAAATTTTTTTGCTAGAGAATTACATATAACCCCCAAACACTATATATGTTTTTTTAGCAAAGACCCTAGAGAATACAATGGCGGTCATTGCAACTTTTTATCTCGCACGGTATTTGCGCAATAATTTTTCAAACGCATTTTTTGGGGAAAAAAACGGTTTCATGAATTAAAAAATATTAAAACATTAAAGTTAGCCCAATTTTTTTCCAAATGTGAAAGATGAAGTTACGCCGAGTAAATAGATACCTAACATGTCACCCTTCAAAATTGTACACGCTCGTAGAATGGCGCCAAACTTCGGTACTTAAAAATCCTCATGGGCGACGCTTTAATTTTTTTTATTGGTTACATGTTTTGAGTTACAGAGGAGGTCTAGGGCTAGAATTATTGCTCTCGCTCTAACGTTCGCTACAATACCTCACATGTGTGTTCTGAACACCGTTTTAATATGTGGGCGGGACTTACGTATGCGTTCGCTTCTGCGTACGAGCTTCCGGGGACAGGGGCGCTTTACATTTTTTTTTTTTATTTATTGTTCATTTTACACTTAACTTTTTACTTTGACAGTTAGAGAAAAAAAAAAATGATCACTTTTATTCCTATTACTAGGAATGTAAACATCCCTTGTAATAGGAATAAGCATGACAGGTCCTCTTTACAGTGAGATATGGGGTCAATAAGACCCCACATCTCACCTCTAGGCTGAGAAGCCTGAAATTAAAAAAAAAAAAAAAACGATCACCGCTTCCTAGCCGAAGCGGCACCGTTTTTTTGAATGCAAAGGCCGGGCGTGACGTCATAACATCGCGCCCGGCCTCCGAACGATCATAGAGACTCCGGCGACCATCTGGTCCGCCGGAAATCTCTATTGTAAGAAACCGGGGCCGGCGGATCCTGTCACGACTCACCGATCGCTCAGGTGAGTCGGTAGAAGCACCGGAGGGCGGCGGGAGGGGGGGACGTCCCCTCTCGCCGCCTGTAAGAACGATCAAGCGGTGGAACAGCCGCTATGATCATTCTTACAGTACAGAGAATCGCCAGGTCTAAAAAACGATATCTGAATGATGCCTGTAGCTGCAGGCATCATTCAGATATCCCGGCTGAAAGTCAAGGACGTCCATGGACATCCTTAGGCGCGAAGTGGTTAATACCTCATTCCCTAGACTAGCTGTGACAGAGGAGGGTCAAGTAGATTGCCGGGGGTTGGCAGTGCTGTGTACAGGGCCCAAAATAAAACCAGCGGCTCTCTTAATTTGGGGGTATCGCTACACCAGTAATGAGAAAATTTGAAGGAGCCAAAGAGAACAGTTTGTCGGAGTCCAAGGTGTCAGTTGACTTTGGCCTTAGATACTGGCAGACGGAAAAATGTTTTCAAATGAATACATTTCTAACAGTGAACGAGGATTTTCTTTAGGAAATTACATTCAGTTAATTTAAAATAAATTTTAAAAAGCAAACGAAATTTTAAATACTTTTGAATGATATTTGTCCAGTCATTGAATGTATATCCCTTTCATGACTAAGCCCATTTCTGACATTTGGTGTTTACAAGTTAAAATGCATATTTTTTGATAGAAAATTACTTAGAAACCCCAAACATTATACCGGTATATATTTTTTTAGCAGAGAATCTAGAGAATAAAATGCAGATTGTTGCAATATTTTATGTGACATGGTATTTGTGCAGCGGTGTTTTAAACGCAACTTTTGGGGAAAAATGTCATGAATTTTAAAAAAAATAAAAAGTAAAGTTAGCCCAATTTTGTATAATGTGAAAGATGATGTTACGCCGAGTAAATAGATACCAAACATGTCATGCTTTATAATTGTACGCACCTGTGGAATGGCGACAAACTACGGTACCTAAAAATCTCCATAAGCGACGCTTTAATTTTTTTTTTACGGTTACCAGGTTAGAGTTACAGAGGAGGTCTATGGCTAGAATTATTGCTTTCGCTCTGAAGATCGCGGCGATACCTCACATGTGTAATTTAAACACTGTTTACATATGCGGGCGCAACTTTCGCATGTGTTTTCTTTGCTGCGCGAGCTCGCGGGGACATCGGGCGCTTTAAAAAAAAAATTCTTTTTTATTTTATTTATTTTTATAATAAAAAATAGTGTTTTTAAAAAAAAAAAATTTTGATCACTTTTATTGCTGTCACAAGGAATGTAAATATCCCTTGTGACAGTAATAAGTGGTGACAGGTACTCTTTATGGAGGGATCGGGGGTCTAAAAGACCCCCGATCCCTCCTTTGCACTTCAAAGTATGCAGATCGCCGAAAATGGCGATTCTGAATACTGTGTATTTTTTTAAATTTGGCGCCATTGGCAGCTGAGTAACCCAGACGTGACGTCATGACGTCGCTTCCGTGGTTACAGTGAAGAGACTGAATCAAAGCCATTTGAGGCTTTGTTTCAGTCTCTCTCTAGGCGCCGGAGGTGGCATATCGTGGATCGGGTCTCCGGGTAGGACGGGAGGCCCGGTAAGAGCGGCGGAGGCGGCGGGAGGGCGGGGCTGTCCCCTCCCGCTCCTCCGGGATAACAACTGAGCGGCTTTTAGCCGCATCGGTTGTTATCCCTGGAAAGCCAATCGCCGACTGCAGACATCATCCCGGTATAACACCCGAAAGCCGAGGATGCATATCTGCGTCCGCTTGGCGGGAAAGGGATAAAGAACTGTGTATGAATATTTATAGGAAAATTTGTTCTAAACTCTACTAGTGTATAGCCAGCTTTAGCCTAGCCCAAACAATTTTCGGATTGGCTCAGGACAATGGCCAATTGATTGGCTCAGTACACCCTTTTAAACCTGTGTCTAGGCGCCAAAAATATGTGCCAACTGTCCCTCTATCATTGCTATAGAATTAACTTTTCTAGATTTTTTTTATAGTGATATGAAAATGTACAGTATTTTTTTTATTTACATGAAAAAACTTTCTTATTCAGATTTAACTGTCCTGTATACCTGAGAGTGAAAGTTTATAAATGTGCCATGTGGGAAACGATTGGATTTTTTTGGGGTTCATCAACTTTTATAAAAATCCTCCATGGCCAAACATGGTGTCACTCTACTTCATTTCTATTCTCTAATACCATCTGGATATCAGACGGGGCTGTGAAAGGATCCTTCTTCTGACATGCTGGAGAAGTATTACCATAACCGAGTGCACCGTCTAAAATAATCTCACATGAGGTACAGCTAAGCGGCTAAAACGTACAGAAGCGTTCACAGAAAAAAAAATATTCTTTATGATATCATTTGTACAGCTCAATAAAGCCAATTTATTTTATTTATAAAATGTATACAATATAACATACTGTTAAAGCTACACTTACACCAATGATTTTACAAAATACATTCAATACATTTTTTTTTTAATCTGTCACAAAATAATTTTAAACGACCTTACTTTTTACAAACTATTGATGTTTTTGGCTTCTCGTGTTTTTTTTTTTTTTTTCTGTATTAATGGTTTTACAAGATACAGGGTAAAATACATTTATTTTCTCACATTTTAACACTGATAACAGCAGTAAACAGAAATAATCACATCAGAGTAGTTGCACAATGTTAGGATTTTCTTTTTTACAATGTGCTGCATGGGGATCGTATTAAAGAGGTTATTTGAGCCTGTAGCCCTGGATGGGTCTAATTCAAACAAAGAAGGCCTGGAGTCGGTGCATTCATTGAGTATTGGAGGATCCCCACAGGCGGAGGGCATCTTCTGTTGTATAACATAGCAGAATTTTGCATAAAGTAAGAAGCTCTAAATGCTACAAACAGGTATTCAAATGGTACATTTCATTTTGTATTAAACAGCAATAATAATTTGCATACTGACAGATCCAGTGAATATAAATCATAAACACAAAGCAGTTTTCACCAATCGCCATGAAGGTTGCTTCTATTGTTTGCATTTTTCACAATAAAAAATAATTGTATCCACTTTTCTTTTTAATCTCTGACAGATGTTAATTTCTTTCTATAGAAAATGCTCACAATTATTATAAAAAAATTAAGGCTTTGTGGCAGAATAAATTGAAGCATTATACTAGTATGAGGAAAGTTATATAGATGTAAATTATATATATATTTATTTATATATATATATATATATATATATATATATACACACACACACACACACACACACACACACACACACACACACTTGTAGCGCCCTTCACCTCTCCCCCTACCTGCCCTTTTGTATGTGTTTTCGGCTCCTTGCAGGGAGGGGAGAGGCACACTGCACCACAAGCCCGTACCCTCCTGAGTAAGGAGGTTGAGCGGTGTTACTTTTCGGGCCTGCCTGCGGCTGGAGTTGAATCCTCCCGAGGATGATTTGCACCTCTACCTTAAATAGATGCAAGTCAGGGCCATCTTTTCCATTGGGCACGCTGGGCAGTTGCCCGGGGGCCCCACTTGCCTGGGGGGCCCCACCGGCTGCCCAGCGACCCCAGTAAAAAATGGTGGGATGCGGCGGGTCAGAACTGTGCATGTGCAGTTTGCGGAAATCGCCAAGAAGATCCGATCCTCCACGAGTGCTGCCTCTGTCTGTCCGCCGATGATGACGTTAGCCACATCCGCCAGACTTAAAAAAAAAAAAGCAGGAGGAGCTGAGGGTGAATGGACAGAGTAGAGTTGTCAGAGCAGACAGCACAGCAGGCAGAGTGTGGCGGAGTCGGACCCCTGTTGGCAGTGCCGGTTTTCGTGAGCCTGTAACCTGCCCATCCACCAGCCAGTATAGACACGGAGTGCCCTGGTCGGTGTCGTACGGTGAGTGGCTGTCTGGCTGACTGTGCAGCTTGCACAGAGAGATCGGGGGGTGGTCTGTTGCTCTGATGTAAGTGGGAACTCTGATGTAAAGAGAAAGCAGTGGACTCTGATATAAGGTGGTCTCTGGTCACCAGAGTCCCCCTTACATCAGGGTTCCCCCTTACATCATGATCTGCAGCGTTCCCCTTTACATAAGAGTTCCCTTTCACTGTAAGGGGGAATCCTGCAGACTCTGATGTAAGAGGGAACTCTGTGCTGGCTGTGTTATAGTAACCTAACCTTCATGTCAGTGAAGAAATGTTTTTTTTTTACTTCTGTTTAACTTAAACACATTGCTAATGGCATGATCTATATGTGTATAGTTTAAATACTGACATTTGCACTGTTTGGCACTGAAAACTGTAATTTTAGGTACCTTTTTGCATTGCCAATAAAAAAATGTGTTTCTGCCAGTAAATGTCATGATTTTTGTCAGTAAAAAATTCTCGTGAGTGATTGTGTAGACAGGGCCCCAGTGCACCGTATTGCCCGGGGGCCTATAATGCTCTTAAGATGACACTGATGCAAGTCCTTATGTTTCCCCAGGAATATAACTGTCCACACCAACTGAAAGTCCAACTTCTATATTTATTTCACACGGATAATAAATATGCCTCTTTGAAAGCAGACAGGTTGGGACAAGACACAGGACAGCTTAGGTGGGAGGAGGTCCAGGCACAAACTTGAATCAGGTTCTCCTACTGTTTAGATTTCACAAACAGCTTTGGCGCACGTTCTCTGCCACAGACCGTGAGGTTGGTCCTTGCCACAGACCAGGTGAATAGAAAGTCACTGCCACAGACCAGGTGAATAGAAAGTCACTGCCACTGACCGGGTGAATAGGACCTTGCCCTATGAAGTCACTGCCACTGACCGGGTGAATAGGACCTTGCCCTATGAAGTCACTGCCACTGACTTGAAGCGAGTAGGGTCACTGCCACTGACCTGGTGAACTTCCTTCTTAAAGTATTGGCCCATGTCAAGGAGAAAACCATCCCTCCGGAGAGTTACCAGAGGCCCTCACCGTCACCACGACTCTGCGCTGGGTCTTCGGAAAGGGTCACCTCCCTGGCCTCCTCATCTCAGATACGGGTCCCCTCGCAAGGCGGTACCCTGGGAGCTCTCGGTCCCTTGCGGACCCCAGCCAAAGGTTGCTGGGCCCCGGGCCTTCAAAATAGTACCTCACCCCAGACTGAAGGTGTCTGGGATGAAACAGGAACTCGGCCTCCGGGCCTAGGGCACCCGGAGATGACGACCCACACACCCAGGCCGAAGAAGAACGACCCCTATGGAAGATGGCCGTCCCTTTTTTATACCCTCTCCCGACAGGCACAGCAGGTTCCCGGCCCAGCCGTACTGCTGCCGAAAGGGGACAAGAAAAGGCGCAACCCTGTATTGCGGTTCAACCCGGACCCAGGGCGACAGCGCCACCTGTAGGTCACAGGGAACTACACACCAATACCAACTCCCATGGTTCACAAATGGTCCATTAACCCTAACAATAGTGTGTCTGAGCCCAACTACCACTCAGACACTCCCCTAAATTGTACACCCCGCTACACATTATATTGTCAAAAGTATTGCAACGCCTGCTTTTACACAAACTTTACACATGAACTTTAATGACATCCCAGTCTTAGTCCGTAGGATTCAATATTGAGTTGGCCCACCCTTTTGCCGCTATAACAGCTTCAACTCTTCTGGGAAGGTCCACAAGGTTTAGGAGTGTCTCTATGGGAATGTTTGACCATTCTTCCAGAGGCGCACTGATGTTGGACGAGAAGACCTGGCTCCCAGTCTCTACTCTAATTCATCCCAAAGGTGTTCAATCTGGTTGAGGTCAGGACTCTCTGCAGGCCAGTCATGTTCCTCCCCGCCAAACTCGCTCATCCCTGTCTTTATGGACCTTGCTTTGTGCACTGGTGTGCAGTCATGTTGGAACAGGAAGGAGCCATCCCCAAACGGTTCCCACAAAATTGAGAGCATGAAATTGTCCAAAATGTCTTGGTATGCTGATGCCTTAAGAGTTCTCTTCACTGGAACTAACGGGCCAAGCCCAACCCCTGAAAAACAACCCCAAACCATAATCCCCCCTCCACCAAATGATTTGGACCAGTTCACAAAGCAAGGTCCATAATGACATAGATGAGCGAGTTTGGGGTGGAGGAACTTGACTGGCCTGCACAGAGTCCTGACCTCAACCCGAAAGAACACTTTTGGCATGAATTAGAGTGGAGACTTAAAATCAATCCAACAGTGAAAGAAACAAGAAACAATTATCTTCTAAACACCCTTCAATCTGTGACTATATTCCACCAAAAATGGCAAATCCAATTAAAAGAAGTTCTTGCCACTGGGATTCTACCACACACACAGTGCCGCTAGGTGTGCTTTCACCTTATTCCAAGGGACCCACTAACACGTCAAGCTTTAAACACTTTAAAACAGTCTTGATCAAAAATCCCTGTTTTTAACGCATACTGTTAGACAGGTTGCTGTATATACTCGAGTATAAGCCGACCCGAATATAAGCCGAGGCACCTAATTTTACCCCCAAAAAACTGGGAAAACTTATTGACTTGAGTATAAGCCTAGGGTGTCCATCTGCATGCCTCACTTTGCCTCACTGTGTCCATGTACATGCCTCACTGTGTCCATGCCTCACTGTGCCCATGCCTCACTGTGCCCATGCCTCACTGTGCCCATGCCTAGACTGACATTTAACATGGGAGTCTATGGAAGGGGTGCCCGGGTTTGAAAAATCGGTGCTCCCCAGCCGTAGGTCCTCCAGACAAAAAACTGTGCCAAGTTTTGGGTCCAGGGGACCTACGACCGGCCGGTACCGGGTCCCCAAATTCACCAGAGAAATTACCATTTAACATTGGAGTCTATGGAAGGGGTGCCCGGCTTTGAAAAATCGCTGCTCCCCGGCTGTAGGACCCCCGGACAAAAAACTTTGCACACTTGTAGAGGAAGAGTGGGGCTACATGTGTGCCCGGCCGGTACCGGGTCCCCAAAGTCCGGGAGATCAGGCGCAAAAAGGTGACTCAAGTATAAGCCAAGGGGGGCATTTTCAGCACAAAAAAAGTGCTGAAAAACTCGGCTTATATTCGAGTATATACGGTAATTGGTTGTCTGCGAGCTGGTCGGTAAGTAGGCTTGGGTTTTTTCCTGGGCATTCCCCAGGCCTTGTTGTTACCTGTTTCAGCCTTCCAATGCTGCTTACTGCGATGGCCAGCTATAGATGGGGGCGGTGGACAAGTTTGTTTTTCACCTTGATCAAAAAGCAAGGGGTTGCTCTTGCAGTGCGACCTCAGGCAGAAGCGGACTCAGGGATAAACAATAAAAAAGCTCATAGTGCACCTTTTTATTGAAGCTCAAATTACTCACATTTACAAAAGAATCCAGTCAGGCATAATAGTCAGGTCTAACAGAATTAGTGAGTAGTTCTTCCTTAATTACATCTCCAATTGCTCACCGCTCCTCGCTCTGCTTAGTGTTTGCGCTTCCTGGAGATGCCACTACAGAATCCTGGACTGTTGTGACATCACCGATAGCTTGGCTCTCCTAAAGCATCCTTTAACGACTGGCTCTATGTTTAGCTGCTGTGTTTACTCGAATACACTAAAGCCTAATAACCCCTAGTAAAAAATACCATTTAGAGACTAAATGTTAAACAATTACATTCAGCACACTCTCTCTTGAAAAAAATATTATAAATTATGAAAAATATATAAAAAATATACAGGGTAATCTATGGGGTTACCACTTTACTAATTCTTACCCCCTTATACCACAGACCAAAGACAATAAAAAAAAAAAAAAACATCTTAACACAAAGGTGAAAAAAAAAATAAGGTGAAAAAAATATATACAGTATATACATTATATATAATTAGAAAATATTAAAAAAATAAATATTAATAAAATAAAAATATCTACCAATCGCTAATAAAACAATTTAAAGAGGAAGTAAACCCTGATGGGTTTTACTTCCTCTTTATTTCCCTGCAAAGGTAAAGCATAATGGGCTATTATGCATCGCATAGTAGCCCATTATGTGTCACTTACCTGAAGCCGAAGCCTGCGATGTCACCGCTGTCCCCACTAGCAGTGAGCGTCCATCTTCACCCCTCTTCCTTCCGGGGCCGCGAACTCCGGCTCTGTGACTGGCCAGAGTTGCGTGACGTCACTCCCACTTATGCGTGCGGGAGCCGCCAGTCATGGCCTGACCCCTTTAGAAACGGCACGATCGCCATTTCTAAAGTGCGCCTGCGCCGTAGACATCGGCGCATGCGCTGTAGACTCTATTGTAAATATCTCCTAAACCGTGGAGGTTTAGGAAATATTTCCAGCACCTACAGGTAAGCCTTAATCTAGGGAAATCGGGACTGTTTTTGGCACCGCAGCTGCTTCTGGCTCTAAAAATATGGCCTCCACCACCACTGAGATCTTTTTCCTGTTTAACCTGGCTCTCTGATCGGAACTTCACCCCTCCAGGCCCTCTAGCCCTCTGCATTGCAGCACCTCCAACTCTCTTCGCAAGTTTATTCAGCCATCTACCTCCCCCTTTCGTGCCGCCGGTTTTCATGGTGTTGTACAGAGACAGGTTTCCCCCAATAGGTGTGTGCAGTAGGCTGGAGGGGTGAAGTCCGATCTCAGCCGAAAGCCAGCCGAGAGCCAGGTGAGACAAGTTTTCTGGGGGAAACGGATTTCGGCACAACACTGGTCTGTGAGAGGCAGAACCAAGGGACTCTACTGCACTGGAGACACCTGATCTAAGTAGGCACTCCACTGGGGAAACCTGATCTAAGGAGGCACTCCACTGGGGATGCCTGATGTAAGGAGGCACTCCGCTGGGGACATCTATTATAAGGAGGCACTCCACTGGAGACGTCTGATGTAAGGAGGTACTCCACGGGGGACGCCTGATCTAAACAGGCACTCCACTGGGGACACCTGATGTAAGGAGGCACTCCCCTGGGGATGCCTGATGTAAGGAGGGACTCCGCTGGGGACGCCTGATGTAAGGAGGGACTCCACTGGGAACGCCTGATGTAGGGATGGACCCCCCTGGGGATGCCTGATGTAGAGAGGGACTCCCCTGGGGACGCCTGATGTAAAGAGGGACTCCGCTGGGGACGCCTGATGTAAGGAGGGACTCCGCTGGGGACGCCTGATGTAAGGAGGGACTCCGCTGGGGACGCCTGATGTAAGGAGGGACTCCGCTGGGGATGCCTGATGTAAGGAGGGACTCTGCTGGGGACACCTGATGGCATCTGGTGGCATGCGATGTGGCAAGTGACACGCTCAGGGCTTCCACTGATTCTGCATTAGTGTAATATAATATTTCATTTTATCTTACACTGTAATAATAGAAATAATGTGCTTCAATCATCCTGACACCAATAGAACCATGGTGCTGGGATGATTGAAGCGCTAACACCAGGTGTTTGGATTATCTTTATCTGCTGGTTGTTAAGCTTTATGGAATACACATATTTCTATTGTAGTGTAGGATCTGGGCCTGCTGTCCCTCCATCCCTCAACAATTGTTTAATTTATCATAAATGTTCGTTAATCCCAAATAATTTTTCCTTTTAACTTTGTGATAGATCGAAGAAGGATTAACACTCCTGTCAGAAGCATGACTAGAACCTTCAGGGCTAGAAACCATGAAGGGCCCCCTACCTGCCAGGGCCCTTTCCATCAGTTCAGGGGGCATTCCTCTGGTCCCGGACCCTTCCCTCCGATCCTGGGACCCTTCCCTCCGATCCTTCCCTCCAAGCCACAAAATCACATTAATTTTAATGGGTGCTGTCTTAATCAACTTAAGTGGGTTTGGGTCCAAACTTTTGCGATGTTCGAGAGTTCTGGCGCGAACCGAACCGGGGGATGTTTGGCCCAACTCTACTCATCACCACAGTAAAACAATGATTATTGACCCTATTAATGATTAGAAAATTGAATGAACATTCTTAAAATGAAACATTTTCCATGAAATTCTCTTAGTGTTTGGCCAGCTTAAGCGGACTGATAAGTGACTAGTTACTGCTTATGATCATTGACGTTTAAAAAACAGGCTTCTTTCATCGAAGAAACAAATGGAGAGCCTTTTAAATTAAATTGAAACTTAAAAACAGAAAGCAAAATAATAATAAACTATATTTCCTATTTACCGTATATACTCGAGTATAAGCCGAGTTTTTCAGCACATTTTTTTGTGTTGAAAATGCCCCCCTCGGCTTATACTCGAGTCTATGTCCATCTTCATATTTGTGCGCCTGATTCTAGCCAGCCATAGGTCCCCTGGACTTGGCACACATGTAGCCCCACCCTTCCTCTACAAGTGTGCAAAGTTTGTTGTCCGGGGAACCTACGGCCGGAGAGCACCGATTTTTCAAAGCCGGGCACTCCTTCCATAGACTCCCATGTTAAACTGTAATTTCTCCGGTGATTTGGGGGACCCGGTACTGGCTGGCTCAAGGTCCCCCGGACCCCAAACTTGGCACACATGTAGCCCCACTCTTCATCTACAAGTGTGCAAAGTTTGTTGTCCAGGGGACCTACAGCCAGGCACCCCTTCCATAGACTCCCATGTTAAACGTCAGTCTAGTCACACAGCGCCAGGGATCAGGTAGGGAGGGAGATTGGGCACAGTGAGGCATGGGCACAGTAAGGCACAGTGAGGCATGCACATGGACACATTAAGGCAAAGTGAGGCACAGTGAGGCATGCAGATGGACAGCCTAGGCTTATACTCGAGTCAATACGTTTTCCCAGTTTTTTGTGGTAAAATTAGGTGCCTCGGCTTATATTCGGGTCGGCTTATACTCGAGTATATATGGTGCCTGAAAAAATATATATTTATTTTTCTTTTGCACATGATCAGGACATTTTATAAATCAGTTTTTTCCACTTTTGTATTAATTACAGGATTTTTCTAGAGGAGTCATAAGAGTTCCCTTAATTAAAGCTGCTCAAAACCTTTTACTTTTGTGATACAGGCTCATGGTTTGGTGGACTAAAAAGACCAATGCTAGTTTTGCTTATAGGGCAGATATTGTGTTGGTTACTATTTAACTTTATTAGACATGTGCCATGGTCTGGGATGGTGAGGACCGAATACTAAATAGAACCTTGCCTATATGTATACGATTGTGATTTTCCTAAATTAATTGTTATTGTTTCTTGTGGTTAATAATAGTTTTACAATAACAAAATCTAATTGACGCGTGGATCTCAGCTCATTATCTATGATTGTGCTTTAGGGATGAAGACCCTCTTGAGGACTTGTCTCCCATTGCTGAGAATGTCCCTGTTGTATAGTCTCGGCTTTATATATTTATCATGGCTGTCATACAGAATTATCAATAACACTTCTCGTGAGTTCTTGTGTAACTTCCAGTTTGTTTTATTTATCCAAATGGAAAATTCATTTATTCCTTAGCCCAAAATTGAAAATTACGGTAATCTCTTTATTCACCTTGTAATCCATAACTCAAATTACTACCTACCAATCCTTTTCTGGTTCCCATTTACCCTACTAAGATATTGCGGATACCAAAAGAAATAAAAAATATTTATTTTGGTTAGTTCAAATGCAGATTATCTGAAAAGAAAAAAACATAACTGGTAAGACTAGACTGACAATTTTTTTTATTGTAATATCTCTTTGGGTTTGTTCAAATTGACTTTTAGGATGACATTTCTAGATCACTTTGTCCTTTATTATCCTCTTTATTATATTTTTTATTTTTTTACATTTTGGTAGGTAGGAAAGCATTAAAAAAACACACTTCTACAATACACTTACGATCCATAGTCTAAAGATTTGTATACACTAAACAAAGCTATTTAAAAGGAAAATTATAATGTCTTTTCAGCGCATACATGTTTATTTTGCATTATTTTTTGAAAAATTTCCCGTTTTTTTTTTTTTTAGTTTTTTTTTACATGCCTTTTACATTTTTACCAACCAGTTTTGCCATTATTTTTTAACAATGTCCTAATGCCGCGTACACACGATCAGAATTTCCGACAGAAAAAGTCCGATGGGAGCTTTTGCTTGGATATTCCGACCGTGTGTATGCCCTCTCACTTTTTCTGTCGGAATTTCCGACGGACTTAGATAGAGAGCAGGTTCTCTATTTTTCCGTCGGAAATTCCAACGGAGGTTTTCCCGTTGGCAAGTCCGACGGTGTGTACGCAGCATTATACAGGTTTTTATGTTGGCTATCTGTATATGTAGCAATACCCTCTTCAGGGCCGCTGATTAGTTTTGGGTTTTGCACATTACCTCTTCAGCTGCGTTGTCCAGGTAGGAAAGTCTGTAGTAATGCAATGTTCACACAGATGTAAAACCTCAAACAGTTAGGCTTTATTTTTCTTATGCAGTATAACTTTGAGAAGTAGAAGGTACGGAAGAGTAGGGGAAGGTTCAGGCACTCACCACAAAAGTTGACAAAGGTAGAAGTTCAAAGCCACTCACCACTCTCAATGTTAGAATAGGTTTTGGTCACCCGGATAGTCCCCTCTCACATGGCCTAGCAGCCGGGATGACTCACGAATCAAGAGGGCAGTCTCTGCCACAGACTGCCCAAGGTGAAGAAGGTCTCTGCCACAGACCTGTTCAAATGTACAAAGTCTCTGCCACAGACCTGTTTGAAGTTAAGCAATGGATAGTCCAGGAATCCTCTGCCACAGGATTTCAAAGTCCCAAACTTCCAGCCATACAGTTTAAAGAGCCTTTAAGCCAATCCGGCGAACTGCAGGGCTTGTAGTGTAATGGATCCCTCCTTAAAAAAGTTGCCAGGCCTCGCCCGAGACAGCAGTGTTGTGCCGGTCTCCTCCAGGGCAGGTTCTCCCCTGGTCTCCTTCATTAAGATGCTTTCTCCCTGTAACGTCAGGGGTTAACGTCATTTAAATATATTCCATTCCCGAACACACAGCAGCTACCAGACACTCCAACCAGCTGAATAAGACCCCATACAAATATTTCTCCCCGCACAAACAAGACAACGCTCTGTGTTGAAGTTCCAAAAACAGGGAATGAAACTTTATTACAAGCACATGGTAACACACTTCTCTTCAAAACACTTCCCTCCCATCCTTGGGGAACAGGGCGGGTTAAACTGTCCAATGACAATGGTGATACAGGTCAGGTGTGTTCAAACTTCTCCTTCAGTAAACAGTCTTAGCAGGAGGGGTTGCTGGAGTGATCCCTGCCCCTTTCCTCACAGCAAGACACCTAAACATCCCATAATAGGCAGCCAGACGGTCTACCAGCTCCAATCCACATCATCACAAACAACAATGAAAAGGTCTTTGGAAGCTAGTCTGGATTTAATCTACATTACACAGGCAGCCAGGTGGTTGAAGTTGAACACATCAGCATCTCTCAATTAACCTGTTGAGTTCAGAATCAAACAACCAGTAAATAGTCCTTTACAGATATCCTGGGGAACATTGTGGATTAACACCACAGACCCATTTTAAAGCAATCCAAGACATATTCTCAATGTCCATTATTTTCTGGCTCATACTTTCTAAGAACTTCTGGGTTCCACGGGCCCACCCGTTACACTCCCCATTTAGATGGACAGCTTGGGATCCCTTCTCTGGATATAGGCACCAGCCAGACTAGCTGGGCCTACTAAGCAGCGATGCAGCCTCGGACCAACGTGGCCCAGAGACCAGGACCACACACACACACCTCTCGCCCAGAGGGTGGCGGGGCGAGAACGAACCCCAATCAATGGCGTCTGCCCCTTAGGTATCCCCTCCCAGCAGGCACAGTGGGTCAATCACTCCCACTATACCATTGCCGAGAGGGGTCACTCAATATACCATAATCTGCCTGTATTCCAACAAGTGCCTGAGGTGGTAACGCCACCTACAGGAAAAAAGGGAAATCACTACCAGGCAAACCATAACTGAGACAGAGGCGAATTTAAGTGTAATTATCAACCGTCTGAGCCCAACTACTGGCTCAGACATCCCTCTAAATTTGAATAGCGTCCCAACCCTTTGGGATGGGCGCTACATACACCCCCCTCTCGAAAAAGACACTGTCCCCAGTGGCTGGAGAAAAGAAAAAAAAACTCTGAGGTTTTGGTGCCTGAACCAAAAAAACTGGGAAGGGAAGAAGAAAAGGAAAGAAAATACACAATTAAAGGAATGGTATAACTCTCCATATTTGACATCTAGATATATTACACATTATGTATATTTACACTACCACCCATCACTATCTGTCTAATCCCACCCCATTCTCTGATGGTCTTGACAGCAAATCCGGTACCTAATAGAAGACAAAAACACATATATCAACCACACAATCCAAACCTATCAAATAACTGTACACAGAAGTAAAACTGTATCCCAGAGAGGATGCAGCTTCCCTTCTTTAAGTTGTAAGTGCTGTAATAGCAATGAAAGTCTTTCCCTGATTCAGCAAACCACTGCCACCTAGTGTTAAAGGTATCAAAATGTGTTAAAGGCATCAGAAGGTCCTTTTTTTTTTTCTTTTAAGCAGGGGTTGAATTATATATACACAGAGACCCAATATTTTTCTCGAGCCCTACTCTATCTGACTAAACCCTCAAAGTTCAGTAGAGGAAGGAAAGACTGTCCTTCAGAGATATGAAAAAAACGTTCTCTGTCTTTTTTTTTTTTTTTAAAAGCAACACTGTTTTAGGGCGGAGAACAAAGTCACCCTTTTTTTTTCAGAGCGTTCTCCACTTGTAGGAAACAGGAGGTAAAGAATACAGTCAAGTTAGATAGAAATTTGGATCGGGCAAAGTCACGCACCTTCCACGCTCATCCCGGGCAGTAATTAAATGGACAATGTCCTCTTCCCATTCACTGCAGATTACCACCCGATCAGCGTAGATGGGCCGACCGTAACTCCAAATCCGTCGGCATGCGTGAAACTCCTCTGTAATAATAAAAAGTTCTCTTCTGCTGTGGGGGTCTGGATTTGCAAAAAGATCCCAAACAGCCTAATCATACCACTGCTCCCGAACGTCCTCAACTTCTTGCATTACATCATGTGGTACATATGGGAATTCAAGACCATATTCCTTGCTCACCCGGTTCATCAATAGTCTCTGCAACCGAGCAAGTTTTGGCAATGACTGACTGTCTCCCGTTCCGGGCAATACACAGGCACCCGGGGACCTCTTTGTCACGGACTTAACGGGTTTGAGGTGTACTTCTTGGTTAGCCGCTAAAGTCCATCTGACCTCATCCAAGACCCTCATTCTGGGTGATGTCCCCTTAGGGTTTTTGGCTGTCCACTCCTTGTAACTGCAGGTAGGAGTAACAGCCGTACAACGGCTCTGCAACAACTCTTGGGCCATGTCTTTTTTCACACCCCCGGGAACACAGGATATTAACTTCTTCCCCTGGTCCGGTGAACTAACAAGAGCATCTCCAGTCACTTTGCCCCCAACCTCCTTACCGGCCCCTGTCGTGGACTTCCCGGAGACTTCACCGCTCACGAGGTCCGGTTCCGGCAGGCGCTGGGGCAGGCTTCGACCGCGGCTGCGGGAGGCCTTAACGTAGCCCACCTTCCATTTTGCAGGTGGGATGGAGACACAAGTAGAGGCCGGTGGCAGCATCCGCTGCGAGGTCCGCCGGTGGCTCCGTGGTGGTAGCGACATTCACTCCGGACTTCCTTGCCGTGGCCTCTGCATTGCGCGGACCGCAGGGGTGAAGGCGGCCTCCTCGAGAGTGACGGTGCCTGAAATCCAGTCCACCCGATAAGCACGGGGTGGTTTCGGTGGATTGTTCCACTTCAAAAAGAAATTCCCCGCAGATGAGGCATTGTCCAAAGGGGCGCAACTGCACGGCCAGTCCATTACATCCAGGGCAGAGCATGCCCAGGGCCCCCACATCCCAACTGGTGTATAGAGTAAAGCGGCCCTGGGGCTTTAGCCGGATCCCCGTATCAGTAAGCGGGCTCCAATCTGAGCAGCGTCCATGGTTGTAGGTACATGGAACATCCTGGGTCCCATTATAGCTGGGGCCCATAGAACTGATGACATGCTGCTCTTCTTTGCTCAGTCCACAATCTCTGCCCTTGGCACCAAATGCCCCCACATGTAGCACGCAGGTGGCGGGAACTCCTCCCAGGTGGTTTTTTTTGCATGTAGCTCACAAGCTTTCTTCTTTTCGGCCCCGCCCACGAACTACGCAGCTCACAAAGCGATCTGTGCCCCTTGACCCCTTCTTCTCTCGGTCAAAGCACAGTCCAACACTTCTCAATGGCAGACTGTCCAAATAACAAAAGAACGGTAATCCGGTTGTTAGAGGCAACGGCAAATATCCCGGACGAGCCCCCACGTGTAGCAATACCCTCTTCAGTTGATTAGTTTTGGGTTTTGCACGTTACCTCTTCAGCTACGTTGACTGGGTAGGAAAGTCTGTAGTAATGCAATGTCCACACAGATGTAAAACCTCAAACAGTTAGGCTTTATTTTTCTTATGCAGTATAACTTTGAGAAGTAGAAGGTACGGAACATGTTTAGTATAGGTGCCCCTTAGCCACCTAAGGGCACTGTCATTATTTCAATATTATATTCCAATATAAGCTGCCTAGTTAGTATATTGTTTTCACTGGATGTTTGTGAGCCCAAAGAGAAACTATTGAAGGCAACACACAGGGGTTGATTAACTAAAGGCAAATAGCCTGTACACTTTGCAAGTGCAGTTGCTCCAAAGCTTAGTAAATGGGGTAAAGCTTCACTTTACAAAGAATACCCAATCACATGCAAAGAAAATAAAAAACAGCAATTTTGCTTGCACATGATTGGATGATGGAAGTCAGCAGTGCCACCCCTCATTACAGTCTATTTGCCTTTAGTAAATCGATCACTGTGTTTCCTTCAATAGTATTTCCTTAGATTCAATCCCACAGTGTTTTTGAAACAGTTTTCATTAATATGTTCAGGACTAAAGAATAAAATGTGAAAAGGTGTTTTCAATTTGTGGGCAATCGTGTATACAATATAAATATTTTATATCTATTTTTCTAGCAAGCAGGTGCAGCTCTAGGTTTCTTTGCACATATATAATATACTGTATGTGTATACATATTTAAAACATATATAAAATATATGTTTTACGTTTGTGATACTTATCTCTATGGCTTTATCACTCAAAAGTTAAATGTATTAATCAAATATAAAAGATTGTTGTTTCCAGAGCTCAAACTTCCTCAAAAGCATAATGTTTCCACCTTCATGTATGACGGTGGGGGATGGTGTTCTTGGGGTCATAGGCAGCATTCCTCCTCCTCCAAATACCTTGAGTTTAGTTGATGCCAAAGAGCTTGATTTTGGTCTCATCTGACACAACACTTTCACCCAGCTCTCCTCTGAATCATTCAGATGTTCATTAGAAAACTTCAGACGGGCTGTACATGTGATTTATTGAGCAGGGGAACCTTGCGGACGCTGCAGGATTTCAGTCCTTCACGGTGTAGTGTGTTACCAATTGTTTTCTTGGTGACTATGGTCCCAGCTGCCTTGAGATCATTGACAAGATTCTCCTGTGTAGTTCTGGACCGATTCCTCACCGTTCTCATGATCATTGAAACTCCATCAGGTGAGATCTTCCATGGAGCCCGAAACTGAGGGAGATTGACAGTTATTTTTTGTTTCTTCAATTTGTGAAAAATCCCACCAACTGTTGCCACCCTCTCACCAAGCTGCTTGGCGATGGTCTTGTAGCCCATTCCAGCCTTGTGTAGGTCTACAATCTTGTCCCCGACATCCTTGGACAGCTCTTTGGTCTTGGCCATGGTGGAGAGATTGGAAACTGATTGATTGATTGCTTCTGTGGACAGGTGTCTTTTATACAGGTAACAAGCTGAGATTTGGAGCACTCCCTTTAAGAGAGTGCTCCTAATCTCAGCTCGTTACCTGTATAGAAGACATCTGGGAGCCCAAAATCTGGCTGATTGATAGGGGATCAAATACTTATTTCACTCATTAAAATGCAAATCAATTTATTACTTTTTTTAAATAAATTTTTCTGGATATTTTTGTTATCATGTCTCTCACTGTTAAAATAAACCAACCATTAAAATTATAGACTGATCATTTCTTTGTCAGTGGGCAAACGTACAAAATCAGCAGGGGATCAAATACTTTTTTCCTCACTGTATATCAAATATATAGCAATCTTCCTCAACAAACTGCAACATTTTTAGAATCCACCTGGACCAACGAATATACAAAACGATGGCCGGAGATATGAAACAAATTCCAAAAACGAAATTGGTTCAACATAATGAATATGATGATACAAAATTCTTCAATTAATGTATCTGAAACTAAATGAAAAGTTCTGGCGTGCACATGTCTACTGTTAAACCAATGGGCAGCCGTACCGCAGCACACCCTAATGTGCTAAATGTTGCATGTTAACTTGTGTGCCATAAATAGCCATATTCAAAGACTGTTTCCAGCTGCTGGCAAGACTCTCTTCATTGGTTAGAATGAACTTTGTTCAATTTATGTACAGTATGTCTCCAGTCCTATATACACTAAATTATCAAAAGTATTGGGACACCTGCCTTTACACGCACATGAATGTCAATGGCATCCCAGTCTTAGTCCGTAGGATTCAATATTGAGTTGGCCCACCCTTTGCAGCTATAACAGCTTAATCTCTTCTGGGAAGGCTGTCCACAAGGTTTAGGAGTGTGTCTATGGGAATGTTTGACCATTCTTTCAGAAACGCATTTGTGAGGTCAGGCACTGATGTGGACGAGAAGGCCTGGCTCGCAGTCTCTGCTCTAATTCATCCCAAAGGTATTCTATTGGGTTGAGGTCAGGTCTCTGTGCAGGCCAGTCAAGTTCCTCTACCCCAAACTCGCTCATCCATGTCTTTATGACCTTGCTTTCATTTGGTGGAGGGGGGATTATGGTGTGGGATTATTTTTCAGGGGTTGGGCTTTGCCCCTTAGTTCCAGAGAAGGGAACTCTTAAGGCATCAGCATACCAAGACATTTTTGACAATTTCATTCTCCCAACTTTGTGGGAACAGTTTTGGGTTTGCCCCTTCCTGTTCCAACATGACTGCGCACCAGGGCACAAAGCAAGATGCAAAAAAGACATGTATGAGCGAGTTTGGGGTGAAGGAACTTGACTGGGATGCACAGAGTCCTGACCTCAACCCGATAGAACACCTTTTGGGATGAATTAGAGCGGAGACTACGAGCCAGGCCTTCTCCTCCAACATCAGTGCCTGACCTCACAAATGCGCTTCGGGAAGAATGGTCAAACATTCCCATATACACACTCCTAAACCTTGTGGACAGTCTTTCCAGAAGAGATGAAGCTGTTATAGCTGCAAAGGGTGGGGCAACTCAATATTGAACCCTACGGACTAAGACTGGGATGCCATTGAAGTTCATGTGCGTGTAAAGGCAGGCGTCCCAATACTTTTGGTAATATAGTGTAGTTAGGTAATTTGCAAGCTGCTTCAGATTACCCCCAAAGCATTTCAAGAGATCAGTACACACATATAGATTTTTGAAGATACAGGATCCCTGTGTTATTGATTTATTGATGTGTCTTAGATCATTGTTGTGATGTATTAGCCAACTACATTTGACTTTTAAATCACAGACAACAGCACCAACTTTTTGCATTTGTTCAATAAAGATATAGATAATGTAAAATACACGTTTTGGTTAATTATGTCCAGTTTATTTTCATTATTTTTCAAATCTTATGTTTTTCAAACCAATGTTTCACAATATTTTTTTAAAGTTATGTAAGATCTATAAAATACACATTTTCAAAAATACACATTTAAGAGAAGCTAAAGAGCAGTCTGGGTTTTAAAAGAAAGAGCCCAGTAGAAGCCAATTGCTATCATTCAGATTGTCCTCTGAATGGAAGTCTGCAAAGAGTAAAGCCTCGTACACACGGCCGGTTTTCTCAGCAAGAAACAACAAGAAAACTGCCGGCAGAGCTTTCTTGCCGAGAAAACCGTGCGTGTGTACGAGGCTTTCAGGTTTCTCGTCAAGAAAACTACCCAGAATCGCGAAGGGAAAAATAGAGAAGCTGTTCTCTATTTTCTCGTCGAGATTCTCGTCGCCCTGTTTCCCGACGAGAAACCCGAGAGTGTGTACGCTTACCTGTCGCCGTGGAAACCCGTGCATGCTCAAAATGACTTTGACGCATGCGCGGTAGCTTCCTAGGCATAGGTAGGGTGTAGCAAGATGGCGGCGGCATCGAATGTGACGAGCGCACGCTCGTCGTAGTCGATGACGTCACTGCGTCCGTTCCATTCAAAAGAACGGCGGTTCTTTTGAATCGTACATGTGTACACTCGGCCGGGACAAGATTCTTGTCAAGAATCTCGTCAGGAAAAACAACTTGTTTTTTCCTGACGAGATTCTCGGCCGTGTGTACGAGGCTGAATACAGAGCAGGCAAGGAGGGGACATGGGTCCCTGCTCTGACATATTCAGCAATGTGTAACAACAGATTCTTTTTTTTCAAGCAAAGCAGTTACCCTGATAAACATATAAAAAGGAGTATAGAACACCTGTTGGCTGGAAATTGGTAAAAATGTAATAATAATAATAATAATCGGTAATATCGAACTATTACTGGACAAAAATTTATTGAAAATTTCTGTTTTTAAATTGTGTTTTTAATTCACGCATAATCAAATATATATAAACCATTATATCATATACTTACTGTAAGGAAAAATTCCAGGCAAAAAAGTGGGGACATTAAGTGAAATACTCATGCTGTCCAACAAATACTAGTTTTTATAAATTGATAAATAAGAATGAGTGGAGTGGATTTCTCTACAAAATTTCTGATTTTGCTGTTATTTTATTTTTCACTAAAGCAGCGACTCTCAACCTGCTTTGGCAAAATGAAAAAAGGAAAAATCACCTTTTTTCCTTTATTTAATAAAATGTGTTTTTATGGGTGTAGAGTAGTTTGTTTCTTTTTATTTTGGGTTTTTTTTTTTTTGTTTTGTATTATTTATTTTTTTGTGTGTGTATTTAATTAATATTTATGTATTCCTGATTTAAATGTTTTTTATTTTACCTTTTGTTTTTACAGTTTCTTTTTTTCTTTTTATGTTAAAAAAAAACATAAAATAATGAGACTAATGAGGGTCTGTTTTCTTGGCACAAGTTCCAAGATATTTAATGCCCTGCAGGTGCAGTTTAAAGCCTATTTACCCTTTAATACCACTATTAACCACCTTGATTTTGCTTTTGACTCCAATGTATACTGCCAAAATTTCAGAGAAACGAAAATTCCCAATTCTGTTTGTAGCAAACGGACCCTTTTCTCCGCTTGGCTCCACTTGCAGAGTAAAGCCTCGTACACACGGTCGGACTTCCATCGGACTTTTCCGTGGATTTTTGTCCGAACAGAGTTGGCCGGGCACACCCATAACATACACACCACAGGACTTTTCTGCAAACTTTCCCAAAACTTTTTGCAACATCACGTGGTTTTTCTGCTCTTTTCTGCTCTTTACCGCCACCCTTTGGTCAACTTCTGCTATTGTTGGTTGATTTTAACATTATTTGTTTTGTCCATCAGACGGTCGGACTTTGCTCCATCAGACTTTTGTTGGCCAAAAGTTTGTCCGTTTGCAGACCGAACTTTTGTCCGATGAAAACCCCAAAAGTTTGTCCGATGGAGCGTACACACGGTCGGATTTTTTGTCAAACTTGCTCAAAATGAAGTTTGTTGGCAAAAAGTCAGACTGTGTGTACGGGGCTTAAGGCACACCATGCCACAAGCCCGTATCCTCTGGATCGGAGGTCAGGCGGTGTTCACAATTTTGGGTCCTGCAGCGAGTTACCTCCTTCCATTGGTTCTCATCCCCAGTGTATAGGGACAAGTCTATATTTCTCCCCAAGAAGGCCACTGTCCACACCACTTCAACCACAACAAAGAGTTTATTTTATCTTTTGCTTAGGGAACAGGAAAGAGTTGATAAGAGTAAAAGATAGCAAAGTTAGGAGGTAGGTCCAGGCACAAGACTTCCAACTTATGGTCGCCACTCGATCCCGAGTGGGTTTAGCTCACCCGGATAGTCCCTAGCAGCCGGTGTGGAGCCCAAACATCTACTTGAGTTTCCTTAGGATACGATCAGGAACAGTTCCAAGTCCCGAACTTCCCATCGCTTGTAACACTAGAACCAAGGTGCAAATTAAAGCACGTTACAAGGCTTGTGGCAGATCTTTGAATCCCTCTAGTAGGTAACCAGGCCTCTTCCGAGGTGGCGACACCTCTCACCAAAATCCCTGGTTTCCTCTCATCTAGAATGGGTCACCCACTCCCGGGCACCCTAGGATTCTTCTTTTGGGGGTAGGCCCTAGCTAAAGGTGCTGGGTCTACTTGCAGAGCTGCAGCCCCAGGCTAAAGGTGCCTGAGACTGATACACCTGTGCGCACTCCCCTGGCCAGGAGGGCCATGAGGAGCGCGCTGCTCCGGTGAGCAGAGTGGAATGGACAGACGGAAGGACACCGAAAGATCGCGTCTGCCCCTTGTGTACCCTCTGCCAGCATGCACAGCGGGCCGACCACGCCCACCGCACAACCGTCGAGAGAGGACACCCTAAGGCGTAGCAATGTTACCCATGGTTCAACCCTGACCTGATATGGCAGCGCCACCTACAGGCCGCAGGAAACTACACACCAGGTGACACCACATAGGCAGAAGCAAAGAAACCTAACAATCAAAGCGGTCTGAGCCTGACTACTGACTCAGATCAACCCCTAAATTTAGGCACATAGCACCCCTGAAAGTAAAGGGGCGCTACATGTTAATCACTATTCATAAAGTTCATTCAGTATATCATAATCTGAATTATGAAAAGTCCCCTCCAACCACAAGCATGCACAGCTTTGTAGAAAGAAATCAGACAGATTATATATGAATCCTGTGCTGTGTAGCCCACTCTCTCTATCCGCTTCCTACTTCACCAATTACATTCAAGCTTCCAAGGCAGGTTGGTTCTCATCAATGTCAATGAGAAATACATTTTTTCAAGGGGCCCTCTGTATAATTCAAAGCCACTTATGACGCGTACACACGATCGGAAATTCCAACAAGAAAAGTTCGATGTGAGCTTTTGGTTCGGAAATTCCGACCATGTGTAGGCTCCATCTGACTTTTACTGTCGGAATACCCGACAGCAAAAATTGGAGAGCAGGTTCTCAATTTTTCCGACAAGAGAGGATCTTGACGCAAATTCCGATCGTCTGTATGCAATTCTGACGCGCAAAAAAAACACGCATGCTCTGAATCAATTCGACGCCTGCTCGGAATCATTGAACTTCATTTTTCTCGGCTCGTTGTAGTGTTGTACGTCACCGCGTTCTGAAATTCGGAATTTTGTGTGACCGCGTGTATGCAACACAAGTTTGAGCCAACATTCCGTCGAAAAAAAATCCACGGTTTTCTTGTCGGAATTTCCGATCGTGTGTACGCAGCATTAGAATAAATTGCTGAAAAAAAAAAAATGTCATATTATACATATATCCATTTAAGAAAAAACAACAGGTCCTCTTGATAGGCCATCCCCCATACCACTCATATTTGCCTTGCCCGCTGCCTTATTACACAGCACACAGGAGAGGTGGAGATCCAAGCTGTTACTACACGCCGTGTCCAGACTTTCAAGCCTGGTCACGCTACCTATTGCCTTCTCGTGGCTATACTGTGCACAGACTACCCTCTGCCCAGGCCATGCACTAGTCTTGCTTGATGCTAGTTTCTTTTTTGGCGTCCATAACTGTACATGCCTGGATCTCACTCCCTCTCGCTGCTTACCAGCAGACTGTGGTTCAGCCTAAACTCTTGCTGTTATCTAAATATTTTGATTACCATACCAATTGGCTATTTGTTTTAGACAACACTGCCAATCGCTTTTGACATCTAGGTCAGTGCTACAATTTTCAACACAACCTATATATTATGCTCCTGAAGAAGCGTTGTTGTACGCGAAACATGTACAGCAAGTCAGACCATGTTTTTCTTACATTGGACCTCTGGTAAATACCCTATGCTGGATATGTATACTGCCTTAATATCTGTTCTGTATTCTCTGTATTTTTTATACATTGAGGTTACTTTATGTTATCACAATATTTTGAAGCAGCATTTGAGTATTACCCTAGGCCAGGGGGTCTCAAAACTGAGGCCCGAGGGCCAGATGTGGCCCTTTGCTAGCCTTTATTAGGCCCTTGGGGCATTATTCCTCCCACTGACACCAACAATGGGGCACTATTTCTTCCACCGATACCAATGATGGGATACTATTTCTCCTAATAATAGGGACACTACTCCTATTTACCACCAACCCTGAGGCCATATTTCTTCTAACTCATGCCAAGCCCATGACATTTTCTGCCCCTGCTGGGCACAATCCGGCCCTCCTAAACTCTGAAGGACAATAAACTGGCCCTTTGTTTGAAAAGTTTGGAGCCCCCTGCCCTAGGCCATATACAAATCAAGAATAGTTTATAACATTTGTGAATGTATTTGTGTATCTCTTATTATCCTTTTTCTACTAATAAAATATCCCTCGTTTTTTACCTGACTTACTTGTGTGCCGCCAAAAGTCAGTTTTCTTAGCTTTGTTAGCATATTCTCTTCACTGCCTTATTACACTGCCAGAGCCCAAGTTTCTTTTAATACATTTGAGCATAATCTTTATTCTCCTATTTTGTATATTTTATTTTTTTGGTTTGCTCCAATGACTTTCCTATATTTTACTTTTTGACTTTAGCTCTTGAGATGGCCAATACAAATTTCTCTGCTCTTCAGTTTGTCCTATTAGGATTCTCAGATTTTCCTCAAATAAGGATATATCTGTTTTTTATGTTCTTCGTCATGTACCTCATAACCCTCATAGGAAATGTGATCATCCTTACCTGCATTGTGTATGACCAGGATCTCCACTCCCCTATGTACTTTTTCTTGAGCAACCTTTCGTTGGTCGATATCTGTTTCACCTCCAGCACAATCCCGACCCTTCTCTCCACCCTGATCTCTGAAAATAGGTCCCTCAGCTTCCCTTCTTGTATCAGCCAGATGTTTTCCTTCATCTCTTTTGGAAACTTGGAGAACAACATCTTGGCCATCATGGCGTACGATCGTTACGTGGCCATCTGCAGTCCGCTGAGATACACTTCGAAGATGAAGAACAGTTTATGCATTTTGTTGGTAGCCATTTCATGGATAGCTGCATGTTCTCATTCTCTTCTTCACACCCTTATGTTGAGTACTCTTCGATACGTTGGGCTGAAGAAGGTATACCACTTCTTCTGTGAGATCTCCCAGGTCTTGTCTGTTGCAGATTCAGATGCGTCTTTAAATTTCTCCCTCATCGTCACAGAGGGGGCAGTGTCTGTTGGCATTCCATTCATATGTATTATACTATCCTATGGATTTATCTTGGTGGCCCTCTACCAGCTTCATTCCACTAATGGGCGTCAGAAAGCATTCTCCACCTGCTCTTCTCACCTGACCACTGTTTGTCTGTTCTATGGGACAATTATTTCTGTTTATTTCCGGCCTTCTGGTGGCTCTGTTGGAGTTGGAGAAAGAGCTGCTACCATAGGGTACACTTTACTGACACCAATGCTGAATCCAATTATTTATGGCTTGAGAAATGAAGCAATGAAGAAAGCTATGGGTAAAGCGTTTCAATAAAATGTAACAATGGGTGAAAATTTGACAGTAACACAATAAGTAGACATGTGCAATTTGTTTAGTTTCTAATTCGTTTTTCACGAATTTAGAGAAATTCGTTAATTCCGAAATTTCTGATTTTCTGACTTCCGAAATTTTGAATTTCCGACTTTCCGAATTTTTCAATTTACAAATTTTCAGATTTGCAAATTTTTCAATTTACAAATTTTCGGATTTCCGAATTTTTTAATTTACGAATTTTCGGATTTCCGAAATTTCGAATTTCCGAAATTCGGAATTTCGAAAATTCGAAAATTGGAAAATTCGAGATTCGAAAATTCAAAATTGCAAAATCTAAAATTCGAAAATGGGAAATTTGGAAAGCTGAATTTCCGAATTTCAAACTTTTAGAATTTCCGAACTTCCGTGAATTGGAAATGTGTTTTTTTTTGTTTTTTTGTTTTTTTCGGAAATTCGAAAAATTAGTTTTTTTCCTTTTCGTTTTATTTGGGGTTTTTTTGGAAATTCGAAAATTCGGAATTCGAAAATTCGGAATTCCGAATTTCCGAAAAAAGCAAAAAAAACAAAAAAACCTTAAACGAAAAAAACAACTTTTTCGAATTTCCCGAATTTCCGAAAAAAGCAAATAAACGAAAACGGAAAAAACAAATTTTTCGAATTTCCCGAATTTCCGAAAAAAGCAAAAAAACTAAAAAAAACAAAAACAAAAAAAAACAATTTTTCGAATTTCCCGAAAAAAGCAAAAAAAATGAAAAAAACTAAAAGAATGAATTTTTCGGCAGTGCACATGTCTAGCAATAACATAAATCCTTATTACCAAAATTCTAGAAATGAATAATAGGATCAGTGATAGCTTTAGGTTAAAAACAAATCTTTATTATTTATTTTTATGCCACTTGGGGTAGCCATGTTTCATATTAAATAGCTTTATTAACCACTTAACGACCGCCCACCGCCGATTTACGTCGGCAGAATGGCACGGACAGGCAGAATCACGTAGATCTACGTGATCGCCTTTGTGCAGTTGGGGGGTCCATCCGGACCCCCCTTCACTGCAGTGAGCGGCCGTTAAGTGTTCGGGAGCGATCAGGCATGAGGGGGCGGCCGCTCGATTCCGCCCCCCCCCTCGCGATCGCTCCCGGCCAATGAAATTGCTTCCTCCGCCATGTGATGTAAACACAGGCTGGAGGAAGTGATGTCATCTCCCTCGCCGCGGTCTTTTCGTTCCCGGCGCCGAGGAGTGAAGACAGAGGTTAGTGCTCCAACAGTCCACTGACACGTAGGTACACATAGGCACACAAATCACCCCCCAGTCACCCCCAGATCACCCCCCAGGTCACCCCAAAGCCCCCAATCACAGTGTCACTGATTGCAGTGATCATTTATTTTACTGATCACTGCATTTAGTGTCATCTGTGATTGTAAAAAGTTGCAAGGCAGTTAGGATTAGGCCCCTTTAGGTCCAGGGTAGCCCCCTAACCCCCCCTAATAAAGGTTTAACCCCTTGATCACCCCCCAGGTAACCCTTTCACCCCCTAACTTCAGCGTCACTAAGCGATTGTTTTTCCGATCGCTGTATTCGTGTCGCTGGTGTTTTAGATAGGCAGTTATTTTTTTTTTAGGTTCGCCGCAGGTTTTTATTGGTGTCAGGTACCCCCATATTTAACCTAATAAAGGTTTTGACCCCCTGATTGCCCCTAGTTAACCCTTTCACCAGTGATCACCATATAAAGGTTACGGGTGACGCTGGTTGATTAGTTTGCTTTTTATAGCATCAGGGCACCCGCCGTATATAACCCAATAAAGGTTTAACCCCCCTGATCGCCCGGTGGGTGAGATCAATTAGGTTTTAGCGCCAGAGAGGGTCTGCGTCGCCCCAGGCAGTGTTAGGTTAGTGCCAGTAACGCTAACACCCACGCGCAAAGCATACACCCCCCTTAGTGGTATAGTATCTGATCAGATCTATACTAGCATCCCCAGCGGTTTAGGGTTCCCAAAAACGCAGTGTTAGCGGGATCAGCCCAGATACCTGCTAGTACCTGCGTTTAGCCCCTCCGCCCAGCCCAGCCCAGCCCAGGCCACCCAAGTGCAATATCGATTGATCACTGTCACTTACCAAACACAACACACATAACTGCAGCGTTCGCAGAGACAGGCCTGATCCCTGCGACCGCTAACAGTTTTTTTGTAGCGTTTGATATATTTGCTGACGACAGTCAGGTGCTTTTTTTCCTGTGAATCTTACTAGTGTACCCCTAAATTTAGAGCCCAAAATGGCAAGTCGAAGGTACACTAGTAAAGAGGCCTACGAGATTCTGAGCATGACAGATAGTGAAGAGGAGGTCACGTATCTGTCAGATTCAGGCTCAGAATATCTTCCCGTAGAAGACAGTGACGTCAGCGGCCCCACGTCAGATAGCTCTGACGACGAAGTTGAGGTCCCTGCTAAGGTCAGGCGTACCCGATCCCGATCTTCTGAGGTTGTTGAGGAGCAAGAACCGCAGGTCTCTCGTATCATGGAGCAGAGTAGTACTAGCGCCGCTATTCCTTCTGGTGAACTGGCAAGCACCAGCGGCCTAGTACAGCCTGGACGTACATCCAGCACTGCAGTAACACTTGGTGACGTGGCGAGTCCCATAAGTGCAGTTCAAGCTGGCGAGGTGGCAAGCACAAGTAGTGTCCCGCTGCCACCAAGAAGACAAAGGCAGGCCCGTCGTGCCCATACTGCCCTTCCTGCAGAATTTGCCTATCCTGATTGGGTCCCCACCACTTCTGCAGAACCCGTACTTCCCCCATTCACTGCCCAACCCGGTATTCAGGTGGAAACAGCTGATTTTATGCCAATCGATTTTTATTCGCTGTTTTTCACGGAAGATCTCTATAGATCTATTGTGGACCAGAGTAATTTATATGCTGGTCAATTTATCGCCGCTAACCCCCAGTTGCCTAAAATTGCCAGAAATTGGAAACCAATTACGGTTTCCGAATTTAAGACCTTTCTGGGCCTTTCCCTCAACATAGGCACACATAAATTTCCGTCATTGCGTGCTTATTGGTCCACGCACCCAATTGACCACATGCCCGTGTTCTCTGCCTCCATGTCCAGGGCACGATACGAGCAGATTTTGCGGTTCATGCACTTCAACGACAATGAACTTTGTCGTCCACGTGGGGACCCTGAATACGACCGGCTCTATAAAATTCGGCCCCTCATAAACCACTTCAACGAACGTTTTGCAGCCTTGTTTACTCCCGATCAAGTTGTCTGCGTTGATGAGTCCCTGATTAAATTTTCTGGCCGCTTGTCTTTCAAGCAGTACCTTCCCAGCAAGCGTGCCAGATACGGGGTCAAGCTCTACAAGTTCTGTGACAGGGCAACAGGCTATGTAGTGAACTTTACGGTTTATGAGGGAAAAGACAGTCAGATTGAGTCGGTCAACTGCCCGGATTACATAGGGAGCGCTGGCAAGATAGTGTGGAACTTGGTGTCACCCTTATTCGGAAAGGGGTACCACTTGTATGTGGACAATTATTACACGAGCGTGCCACTGTTTAGTCACTTGTTTGATCATAAGATTGGAGCATGTGGCACCGTGCGACCTAATCGCCGGGGCTTTCCCCAGCGGCTTGTAGATGCCCGTCTTAGGCTGGGGGAGAGAGCCTGCTTGAAGTGTAATAACTTGCTCGCTATGAAGTGGAGGGACAATAAGAATGTTTTCCTTCTTACCTCCCTTCATGCAGACACGACAGTCCAAATTCCTACGGCGACTGGTGTTGTGGAGAAACCCCTCTGTGTCCACGAATATAACCAAAATATGGGAGGGGTGGACCTCAACGACCAGTTGATGGCGCCGTATCTAATTGACCGTAAGGCGAGACGCTGGTACAAAAAAGTGTCTCTATCATTATTCCAATTGGCTTTGCTGAATGCTCATGTGCTATACAGAGCTTCAGGCGGGACGTTATCTCTTCTAAAATTCCAGAATGAGATAGTCACAGAACTCCTGTATCCAGGCGGTTCTGCACCTCACCATCCCCTACCAAATGCAGTAAGCCGGCTGCATGAGAGGCATTATCCATATGCCCTCCAGAGTACCCCTACCCAAAGCCACCCCCAAAAAAGATGTCGTGTCTGTAGCAAGCGCGGATTTAGGCGTGACACCCGTAGTTTTTGTCCACGCTGTCCTGACAAGCCTGGTCTTTGCCAAGGTGAATGTTTTGAACGCTACCACTCAAAAGTGAAGTTTTAGCGTAGGGTACAGCATTTCACAGACTAGGACACACTTACACAGGGTCTCCCAAGATGCCATTACATTTTGAGAGACCCGAACCATTACAGTTGTAAAGTTACAAAAAAAAGTGTAAAAAAGAAAAAAAAAACGTAAAAAACAAAACACAAAAAAATATAAAATAAAAAAACCAAAAATAGTTGTCGTTTTATTGTTCTCTCTCTCTCTATTTTCTCTCTATTGTTCTGCTCTTTTTTACTGTATTCTATTCTGCAATGTTTTATCATGCTTGCTTTTCAGGTATGTAATTTTTTGTTTTCAGGTGCGCCATTCAACTGCAGCGCGGAATTATTTATCTTGACAGCAACAGCGTTTGCTCCCACGATACATAAAGCCGTGACTCCAGTGCTGTAGGAGGTGATTTCACCACCACAGTTAAAAAAAAGAGCATATATGCCGAAGCATGGGGGCAGCAGGGGCGGAGGAGCGATTTTGCTCCTAATGCCGCGTACATACGGTCGAAATTCCGACCGTGTGTACGCGGCATAACTTTTTTGCGGGAGGATGCCCCCATGCTTCGGCATATATATATTTTAGGCACAGGTTGCGTTAAAACATTTTTTTATTTTTTACTAGGTTTTGTTTTGGTATTTGCTTTGCAGGTATGGCATGGTAAGGTCTTACTGTTGTACTGTAATGTTACTTTGTTTTAATGTTAACCACCATTTGCTTAGCAGGTACGCCATTCAGTTGCAGCGCGGATCTATTTATCTTGACAGCAACAGCGTTTGCTCCCACGATACATAAAGCCGTGACTCCAACGCTGTAGGAGGTGATTTCACCACCACAGTTAAAAAAAAGAGCATATATGCCGAAGCATGGGGGCAGCAGGGGCGGAGGAGCGATTTTGCTCCTAATGCCGCGTACATACGGTCGAAATTCCGACCGTGTGTACGCGGCATAACTTTTTTGCGGGAGGATGCCCCCATGCTTCGGCATATATATATTTTAGGCACAGGTTGCGTTAAAACATTTTTTTATTTTTTACTAGGTTTTGTTTTGGTATTTGCTTTGCAGGTATGGCATGGTAAGGTCTTACTGTTGTACTGTAATGTTACTTTGTTTTAATGTTAACCACCATTTGCTTAGCAGGTACGCCATTCAGTTGCAGCACGGATCTATTTATCTTGACAGCAACAGCGTTTGCTCCCACGATACATAAAGCCGTGACTCCAACGCTGTAGGAGGTGATTTCACCACCACAGTAAAAAAAAAGAGCATATATGCCGAAGCATGGGGGCAGCAGGGGCGGAGGAGCGATTTTGCTCCTAATGCCGCGTATATACGGTCGAAATTCCAACGGAGGCTTATCCGTGGAAAAGTCCGACCGTGTGTACGCGGCATAACCTTTTATGCCGCGTACATACGGTCGAAATTCCGACGAAGGCTTGACCGTGTGTACGCGGCATAACTTTTTTGCGGGAGGATGCCCCCATGCTTCGGCATATATGCCCATCATTAGAAGTGGGTGGATGAAGGGAGGTATTCTAATGGTGGGCATACCCACCAATCAATCTCTTTTTTTCGTTCAGCCAATAGGCTGTATGAAAAAAAAGATTACAATACATGTCCAACAAGGACCAGCAACGTACTGGTATGTTGCTGGACTTTGAATGTTTATACCAGAATGATGCCTGCGGGTTTAGGTATCATCTTGGTATCATTCTTTTCAGCCAGCAGCCGGCTTTCATGTAAAAGCAATTCTAGCAGATAATTAGCCTCTAGACTGCTTTTACAAGCAGTGGGAGGGAATGTCCCCCCCCCGGATATAAAAAGCGCCATTGGGAAATTGGGAAAGCATTTTATCACACCGATCTTGGTGTGGTCAGATGCTTTGAGGGCAGAGGAAAGATCTAGGGTCTAACCCCCCAATTTTTTTCAAAAAAAGAGTACCTGTCACTACCTATTGCTATCATAGGGGATATTTACATTCCCTGAGATAACGATAAAAATGGTAAAAAAATAAAATATGGAAGGCACAGTTTAAAAATAAAATAAAAAAGCCAAATAAATAATAAAAAAAAAAAAAAAAAGCACCGCTGTCCCCCCCTGCTATTGCGCAAAGGCGAACGCAAGCGTCGGTCTAGCGTCATATGTAAACAGCAATTGCATCATGCATGTGAGGTATCACCGCGAAGGTCAGATCGAGGGTAGTCATTTTAGCAGTAGACCTCCTCTGTAAATCTAACGTGGTAACCTGTAAAGGCTTTTAAATGCTTTTAAAAATGAATGTAGTTTTGTCGCCGCTGCGCGTTTGTGCGCAATTTTAAAGCATGTCGTGTTTGGTATCCATGTACTCGGCCTATGATCATCTTTTTTATTTCATCAAACATTTGGGCAATATAGTGTTTTTTAGTGCATTAAAAATAAAAAAAGTGTGTTTTTCCCCAAAAAAAATGCGTTTGAAAAATCGCTGCGCAAATACTGTGTGGAAAAAAAAAATGCAACACCCACTATTTTAATCTGTAGGGCCTTTGCTTTAAAAAAATATATAATGTTTGGGGGTTCAACATAATTTTCTTGCAAAAAAAAATTTTCTTTCATGTAAACAAAAAGTGTCAGAAAGGGCTTTGTCTTCAAGTGGTTAGAAGAGTGGATGATGTGTGACATAAGCTTCCTAATGTTGTGCATAAAATGCCAGGACAGTTCAAAACCCCCCCAAATGACCCCATTTTGTAAAGTAGACACCTCAAGCTATTTGCTGAGAGGCATGTTGAGCCCATTGAATATTTTTTTTTTTTGTCCCAAGTGATTGAATAATGACCAAAAAAAAAAAAATGTACAAAAAGTTGTCACTAAATTATATATTGCTCAAACATGCCATGGGCATATGTGGAATTACACCCCAAAATACATTCTGTTGCTTCTCCTGAGTACGGGGATACCACATGTGTGGGACTTTTTGGGAGCCTAGTCGCGTACGGGACCCCAAAAACCAAGCACCGCCTTCAGGATTTCTATGGGTGTAAATTTTTGATTTCACTCCTCACTGCCTATCACAGTTTCGGAGGCCATGGAATGCCCAGATGGCACAAAACCCCCCCAAATGACCCCATTTTGGAAAGTAGACACCCCAAGCTATTTGCTGAGAGGTATGTTGAGTATTTTGCAGATCTCGCTTTTTGTCACAAAGTTTTGAAAATGTAAAAAAAGAAAAAAAAAAAGAAAAAAAAATTTCTTTCTTAATTTTCAAAAACAAATGAGAGCTGTAAAATACTCACCATGCCTCTCAGCAAATAGCTTGGGGTGTCTACTTTCCAAAATGGGGTAATTTGTGGGGGTTTTGGGCTATTTTGACATTTTATGGCCTTCAAAACTGTGATAGGTAGTGAGGAGTGAAATCAAAAATTTATGCCCTTAGAAACCTTGAAGGCGGTGCTTGGTTTTTGGGGTCCCGTACGCGGCTAGGCTCCCAAAAAGTCCCACACATGTGGTATCCCCGTACTCAGGAGAAGCAGCAGAATGTATTTTGGGGTGTAATTTCACATATAACCATGGCATGTGTGAGCAATATATCATTTAGTGACAACTTTTTGTACATTTTTTTTTTTTTTCTTTTTGTCATTATTCAATCATTTGGGACAAAAAAAAAAATATTCAATGGGCTCAACATGCCTCTCAGCAAATAGCTTGGGGTGTCTACTTTCCAAAATGGGGTCATTTGGGGGGGTTTTGTGCCATCTTGGCACTTTATGGCCTTCAAAACTGTGATAGGTAGTGAGGAGCGAAATCAAAAATTTATGCCCTTAGAAACCTTGAAGGCGGTGCTTGGTTTTTGGGGTCCCGTACGCGGCTAGGCTCCCAAAAAGTCCCACACATGTGGTATCCCCGTACTCAGGAGAAGCAGCAGAATGTATTTTGGGGTGTAATTTCACATATGCCCATGGCATGTGTGAGCAATATATCATTTAGTGACAACTTTGTGCAAAAAAAAAACAGTTTGTCATATTCCCGCAACCTGTGGCAAAATATAAAATATTCCATGGACTCAACATGCCTCTCAGCAAATAGCTTGGGGTGTCTACTTTCCAAAATGGGGTAATTTGGGGGGGTTTTGTGCTATTTTGGCATTTTATGGCCTTCAAAACTGTGATAGGTAGTGAGGAGTGAAATCAAAAATTTACGCCCTTAGAAATCCTGAAGGCGGTGCTTGGTTTTTGGGGCCCTGTACGCGGCTAGGCTCCCAAAAAGTCCCACACATGTGGTATCCCCGTACTCAGGAAAAGCAGCAGAATGTATTTTGGGGTGCAATTCCACATATAACCATGGCATGTGTGAGCAATATATCATTTAGTGACAACTTTTTGTACATTTTTTTTTTTTCTTTTTGTCATTATTCAATCATTTGGGACAAAAAAAAAAATATTCAATGGGGTCAACATGCCTCTCAGCAAATAGCTTGGGGTGTCTACTTTCCAAAATGGGGTCATTTGGGGGGGCTTTGTGCCATCTTGGCATTTTATGGCCTTCAAAACTGTGATAGGTAGTGAGGAGTGAAATCAAAAATTTGCGCCCTTAGAAACCTTGAAGGCGGTGCTTGGTTTTTGGGGTCCCGTACGCGGCTAGGCTCCCAAAAAGTCCCACACATGTGGTATCCCCGTACTCAGGAGAAGCAGCAGAATGTATTTTGGGGTGTAATTTCACATATGCCCATGGCATGTGTGAGCAATATATCATTTAGTGACAACTTTGTGCAAAAAAAAAAAAGTTTGTCATATTCCTGCAACTTGTGGCAAAATATAAAATATTCCATGGACTGAACATGCCTCTCAGTAAATAGCTTGGGGTGTCTACTTTCCAAAATGGGGTCATTTGGGGGGGTTTTGTGCTATTTTGGCATTTTATGGCCTTCGAAACTGTGATAGGTAGTGAGGAGTGAAATCAAAATTTGCGCCCTTAGAAATCCTGAAGGCGGTGCTTGGTTTCCGGGGTCCCGTACGTGGCTAGGCTCCTAAAAAGTCCCACACATGTGGTATCCCCGTACTCAGGAGAAGCAGCAGAATGTATTTTGGGGTGCAATTCCACATATAACCATGGCATGTGTGAGCAATATATCATTTAGTGACAACTTTTTGTAATTTTTTTTTTTTTATTTTTTTTTTTGTCATTATTCAATCACTTGGGACGAAAAAAATAAATATTCAATGGGCTCAACATGCCTCTCAGCAATTTCCTTGGGGTGTCTACTTTCCAAAATGGGGTCATTTGGGGGGGTTTTGTACTGCCCTGCCATTTTAGCACCTCAAGAAATGAGATAGGCAGTCATAAATTTAAAGCTGTGTAAATTTCAGAAAATGTACCCTAGTTTGTAAACGCTATAACTTTTGCGCAAACCAATAAATATACGCTTATTGACATTTTTTTTACTAAAGACATGTGGCTGAATACATTTTGGCCTAAATGTATGACTAAAATTGAGTTTATTCGATTTTTCTTATAACAAAAAGTAGAAAATATCATTTTTTTTCAAAATTTTCGGTCTTTTTCTGTTTATATCGCAAAAAATTAAAATCGCAGAGGCAATCAAATACCATTAAAAGAAAGCTCTATTTGTGGGAAGAAAAGGACGCAAATTTCATTTGGGTACAACATTGCATGTCCGCACAATTTACAGTTAAAGCAGCGCAGTGCCGAATCCCAAAAACAGGCTTGGTCCTAATGGCCCAAAATGGTCCGGGGCTTAAGTGGTTAAAGAGAATATATTATTTTGTACATTTTTGAGATGTATAAAACAAAAAAAAAAAAATTATTTGCTTTAAACAAAAAATATTTTCAGGAGGCTCGGGTTACAACTGCTGTTGTAAAAAAAAAAAAAAAGATCTGAATGGAAGAGAGATCAGATTATACACACCGCAAAGAATACACAGTAGGTGTACAGACTCCAAAATCAACATTTTATAGCAGGCACATAAGCTGCTTCCCGACAGCGCTATAGCCGAAAGACGACTACAGCGCAGCTCTCCAGATCTGGGAGGATGTCCATGAATGTCCTCCCACCTTTGCGCCTCCTGCACACCCCCCTGGGGCACGCACTGAGTGTGCTCTGTGACCACTGTGTGCTTTGTCCAATCACCGCCGGTCACATGTAAACAGAATTGCTGGTTATCACCATTAATTTCCTCACAAGCTGCCACTGAGTGAGGAAAGGTGAGCCGAAAACCAGCAAGTCTGACAAGGCAGAGTGAGTACATTGTTTTCACTGATAATCAGGGCACTGATTATCATTACAGCCCCATCAGTGCCCATCAGTGCCTCCTCATCAGTGCTGCATATCAGTGCCTCCTCATCAGTGCCCATCAGTGCTACATATGAGTGCTTCCTCATCAGTGCTGCATATCAGTGCCGATCAGTGCTACATATGAGTGCCTCCTCATCAGTGCCGCCTCATCAGTGCCGCCTCATCAGTGCCCATCAGTGCTACATATGAGTGCCTCCTCACAGTGGCGTAGCATGGGTTGTTAGTGCCTGGAGCAAGGCAAGTAATTTGCGTCCTCTAACCCGCAGACTTTTATCTCTCCCCGAGTCCTGTCCCTTCCCACAATAGTACTGACCAGCCTGATTCCTACACTGACCACTACACTGACCTACCTGATTCCTATACTGACCACTACACTACACTGACCTCTAAACTGACCACTACACTGACCTACGTGATTCCTATACTGACCACTGCACTACACTGACCTCTAAACTGACCACTACACTGACCACTACACTGACCTACCTGATTCCTATACTGACCACTGCACTACACTGACCTCTAAACTGACCACTACACTGACCTACCTGATTCCTATACTGACCACTACACTACACTGACCACTATACTGACCACTATATTACACTGACCTACCTGATTCCTATACTGACCACTACACTACACTGATCTCTAAACTGACCATTACACTGACCACTACACTGACCTACCTGATTCCTATACTGACCACTATATTACACTGACCTACCTGATTCCTATACTGACCACTACACTACACTGACCTCTAAACTGACCATTACACTGACCACTACACTGACCTACCTGATTCCTATACTGACCACTATACTGACCACTATACTGACCTACCTGATTCCTATACTGACCACTATACTACACTGACCACTATACTGACCACTATATTACACTGACCTACCTGATTCCTATACTGACCACTACACTACACTGATCTCTAAACTGACCATTACACTGACCACTACACTGACCTACCTGATTCCTATACTGACCACTATACTGACCACTACACTGACCTACCTGATTCCTATACTGACCACTATACTACACTGACCACTACACTGACCACTACACTACACTGACCTACCTACCTGATTCCTATACTGACCACTATACTGACCTACCTGATTCCTATACTGACCACTACACTACACTGACCTACCTGATTCCTATACTGACCACTACACTGACCTACCTGATTCCTATACTGACCACTATACTACACTGACCACTACACTACACTGACCTACCTGATTCCTAGACTGACCACTACACTGACCTACCTGATTCCTATACTGACCACTATACTACACTGACCACTACACTACACTGACCTACCTGATTCCTAGACTGACCACTACACTGACCTACCTGATTCCTATACTGACCACTATACTACACTGACCACTACACTACACTGACCTACCTGATTCCTATACTGACCACTACACTGACCTACCTGATTCCTATACTGACCACTATACTACACTGACCACTACACTACACTGACCTACCTGATTCCTAGACTGACCACTACACTGACCTACCTGATTCCTATACTGACCACTATACTACACTGACCACTACACTACACTGACCTACCTGATTCCTATACTGACCACTACACTGACCTACCTGATTCCTATACTGACCACTATACTACACTGAAATTGTGTATAATGTAGGGGGCACTGGCATACTATGTATATAAAGCAAAGGTACTGCACATATAAGTGAACCATAAGGATAACAAATAATATAATGCAAATAATAGAAAAATATAAATGGAGGCGGTACCTGGTCACGTTCCATACGCTACATCCTGACTGGGTGGTTGCCGGAAGTAAGGAGGTGGAACGCACGCCATCCACGGAGGTGGTAGGATCGTAGCAGTTCCCCGCAACATATCTTCTGACAAGCCAGCAGCCCCAGTGCCGGGTTAGGCACTTTTAAATGTGAGTAGCCGTTTGGCTAATTTTTATGCTTTTATTTTAAAATGAAATGGTTTTACGCCATGGATATCCTCCATTATTTTCTTTCATTATCTGGCCGTCACTTATGAGTTATAAGGTGTACATCTCCAGTTTCCATAGATGTGAGCAGGCACAATCCTGCATAAGCGCAAATTGACCTACTTTTTGGCTAAAGTGGTCAAATACCTCTGGTAAGCAGATTCTATATCTAGGCACATTGGGTGTGTTCCTATAGAGTTGGGGAAGGATCACTTCCTATATCACTTCAAGTTTTTCTCTAGCAACATCGAATGGTCACTTTTGATGTATGGATTGCTAACATCTTCCACACCACGAAATTTTTAAAAGTTTATCACAACAGGAAGCAGATTTTGTGTTGGTTTATGGACTCTGAATGTCACGTTTGGATCACCAGTATTGGGACTTATATTTTTCTATTATTTGCATTATATTATTTGTTATCATTATGGTTCCCCTATATGTGCAGTACTGTGCTTTATATACATAGTACGCCAGCGCCCCCTACATTATACACAATTTCACTGGGAGCATATCACTTCTCAGGGGAGCAGCTTAGTTAATTACTCATTTATTTTTTAGTTTTACCTAACAATATATTGGCACGGAGTTCACCCTATTATCATTCACTATACTACACTGACCACTACACTACACTGACCTACCTGATTCCTATACTGACCACTACATTAATCTACCTGATTCCTATACTGACCACTAGACTACACTGACTACTACACTATACTGACCAACCACTACACTACACTGACCACTACACTATACTGACCTACCTGATTCCTATACTGACCACTATACTACACTGACCACTACACTACACTGACCTACCTGATTCTTATACTGGCCACTACACTGACCTACCTGATTCCTATACTGACCACTATACTACACTGACCACTACACTACACTGACCCACCTGATTCCTATACTGACCACTATACTACACTGACCACTATACTGACCACTACACTACACTGACCTACCTGATTCCTATACTGACCACTAAACTAACCACTACACTATACTGACCACTATACGGACCACTACACTATACTGACCACTACACTATACCTGACCTACCTGATTCCTATACTGACCACTATACTATACTGACCACTACACTATACTGACCACTACCACTACACTGCATGACTCTAGCTGCTCTTCTACTCTCTCTCTGGCTGGCTGCTCCATCTCCCCAGACCGTGTCCACCCCCCCCCCCCCCCCGGGCCAGCAACACCAACACGACTCTCACACTCTCACGAGGGAGTCTTACCTTCTCTTCTTTGGAGGAGAGGAGGAGGAGAAGACAGTGGCAGCTCAAAATCCATTTCTTGTGTCCCCCGCACTTCGCCATGTTCAGAAACCGGCACCCTGTGATTGGGCGGCGGAGCTGGCCTGTCAACGATCGCGGTAGATCCTGTAGTCCCGCCTCCACCCATGTTCAGTCTCCTGCACCCTGTGATTGGGCGGCGGGGCTGGCCTGTTAACGATCGCGGTTGCTCCTGATGTCTCGCCTTCGCCCAATCACAGGGTGCAGGAGACTGAACATGGGTGGAGGCGGGACTCCAGGATCTACCGCGATGGTTGACAGGCCAGCCCCGCCGCCGCATATGACCCCATAGGTCCAATCACCGGGCGTCTGAGACTGAACATGGCGGCAGAGGACGGGGACACAGGAAAGTACATTTAGGAGGAGACAGCCACTGTGACACATACTGGCGGGCGCCCCCCCTAAGTGTTGCTCCCGGTGCCACGGCCCCCCCACACCCCCCATGCTACGCCAGTGCCTCCTCATCAGTGCCCATCAGTGCTGCATATCAGTGCCGCCTCATTAGTGCCCATCAGTGCAGCTTCATCAGCGCACATCAGTGAAGAAAGAAAATTACTTATTTGCAACACTTTATAACAGAATTTTTTTCAAATTTGTTTAGCAAAAAATAAAAAACCCAGTGGTGAATAAACAGCCCCAAAATAAAGCTTTATCTTTATTTAATTTGGGTACAGTGTTGCATGACCGCGCAATTGTCATTCAAATGGCGACATCTGAATGTAAAAATCTGAAAATTTGCCTGGGCAGGAAGAGGGTGAAAGTTAACAGTGCTGCTCAACCCCATGATTTGACAAGTGCTTGGTTCCTGAGAGATCTATCACCAGACCTCAGCACTGTCACTATTGGGGTGCCTAGCCTATGCAAATGCCAACTTTTAGCCAGTCTATATTTTGTGACAGCAGGAAGGTAAAGTCACCTGGTTGCATCCAGGGGGGTAGATATATTTCTCCCAGATTCAGGCTTTATGCTGACTTATACAACTAGGGTGGAGAGTTGTATAAGCCCAGCTGAGGCTAGTGGGCTCATGGATGACTCATACCTCTAGGGAGAGGGCTGGGTGTCGTACAGACAGGGAGTTGATGAGGCCAGCTGAAGCTTGTCAGCTCATTTAGGCCTCTATAAGAACTCCCAGCTTCATTAGATGTTAGCTCATGCCTGGAACCAGACCTGTGTGGACTGTCTAGGGAGAGTGAACCCCTGTGCGGTGAGAAAAAGCCTGTGTGGCTATTTGCTTGGACATTTAAAACCAGGGACTTAGGGACTAGGACAGCACTAGGCTGATCCCAGTTGTTAGTTAGGAAACCTGTATGTTTAGTCAGAGGTCAAGTTGACCAGGATTTAATTTGTTTATGTTTCTTTTGGCTTTGCTGTGTTTTGTCACTGTAAATAGAAAATAAACCGCACCTTTTTTTTGATTTTGAAAACCACAACCTCCGTTTGCTGGGCCTGTTTTGTGTGGGGAGCCCATCCCGGGGGTCACACACACCCGCTGCCGAGCTAACCGCCCCACAGTTGGTGGAGAACCAGTGGCAGTTTTTTTTAAGCCAGCATGGAGGAGATACTGAAGCAGCTGGCTCTAGCAAATGCCAATCAACAGCAGACAAATGCAGGTTTGCAAAAGAGCCTTGCAGCTCAACAACAGAACTTCGCAGCCCAGCAGCAAGCTCATCAACAGAGCCTTGCAGCCCAGCAACAAGCCCAGCAGCAATCTGAGGCCCGCTTCATAGACCTGTTACAGAAGCAAGAGCAGAGACTACAACAAATGGAAGCAGTAATGCAGCAACGTCCGCAGACCAGTGAGGAAAGCCGTCCCACTAATACCGCGTCCTTTGGGGTGAGTCGTTTATTGACAAAAATGACTGGAGAGGATGATCCAGAGGTATTTTTGACCACATTTGAAAGGACTGCTGAAAGAGAAAAGTGGCCTGAGGAGCAGTGGGCTGGACTGGTGGCTCCTCTGTTAACTGGTGAATCGCAGAAGGCTTACTATGACCTAGAGCCTAACCAAGCAAAAGACTATGTGATGCTAAAAGCTGAAATATTGGCAAGGCTGGGTGTCACCCAGGCTGTCCGGGCTCAGCGTGTGCATAACTGGACTTTCCAGCTTGGAAAACCCCCCAGGTCTCAAATGTATGATCTCATTCACCTGAGCAGAAAGTGGCTACAGCCAGAGACTTTGTCCGCACCAAAGATTGTGGAACGTGTTGTAATGGATCGGTTTTTGAGAGCTCTTCCTACTGCCATCCAAAACTGGGTAAGCCATGGAGACCCAGAGACGGCCGATGGTCTTGTGGATCGTGTGGAGAAATACTTGGCTACAGAGAACCTGACGGCCTCTTCCAGAGACACTCGGACTTTCCACCCTAAGACCAGACCATCCCCAGGGGCGGATAAGAGGATTCCAAGGGGTAAGGGTGGAGAGAGTGAGAGGGTGGGAGTTCTACCCCAAGTTTGGCGAGAACAGCCTGGGAAATCAGCGGCTCAAGAGGCGGCAAGAAGGATCGTTTGCTACCGCTGCCGGCAAGCGGGACATATTGCAGCCAATTGCCCGGTTGTGGAGGAACCCATGCAGTGTGACTTTCTGATGGGCAGACGTCAGTCGCTGTGTGCGACAGTCGCATGCACTGCCATTCGAGGAACTGAGAAACATTTATGCAAAATGTGTGTTAATGGTAGAAATGTTGTGGTATTGCTGGATTCAGGTAGCCTTGTGACCCTGATAAAGGCTGAGTTAGTTAAAACAGAGGTCTCTGGGAATAGCAAGGTAGCTGTTATTTGTGTGCATGGGGACACCCGAGAGTATCCAGTGACTACAGTGTGTTTCGAGACCCCCAAAGGTACCCTCTCTCATCCAGTGGGCTTAGTATCTCAGTTACCGTATGACGCCATTGTGGGAAGGGATTTTCCGAAGTTCTGGGAACTGTGGGATGATCCTGAGCCCCCCACTGGTGCCCCTATGTACCAGGAATGTGATAGCCAGAACTCCCCTGAGAGTGGTGAGGACTCTCCGGAATTTCCCTTATCAGTATTGGCAGGGGAGACTCAAGAAACTGGAGAGGAGCCCACCTCCTCAGACGAAAACCTACCGTCTGTGGAGTTTTCTGATCTTGAGGTTCACAGGGAAAACTTTGCCACAGAACAGTTGAAAGACCCCGCCCTAATAAATGCACGGGAAAACGTAGTGAAAATAGATGGCGAGTTAGTGAACCCAGATAATACCTGCACTTACCCATACTTCAGCGTAGAGAAGGACCTACTGTATCGGGTGGCAAAAAGGGCAGAAGAAACCGTTGAGCAGCTTGTGGTGCCCAAACCTTACAGGAAGTTGGTGTTGGAGTTGGCCCATGGGCACATTCTTGGAGGTCATCTGGGGACAGAGAAAACCCGAGAGAGGGTATTACAGAGATTCTATTGGCCGGGGGTGATAAAGGACATAGAAAATTATTGTTCCTCCTGCCCTGTGTGTCAGAGGTCGGCCCCGATGCCACATTTCCGTAGCCCGCTGGTCCCTCTACCCATCATTGAGGTCCCGTTTGAGAGGATCGCCATGGATTTGGTAGGTCCTATAATCAAGTCCGCTAGGGGGCACCAGTACATATTAGTTATAATGGACTATGCCACCCGTTATCCAGAAGCGATCCCTCTCCGAAATACCTCGGCCAAAACCATAGCCAAAGAGCTATCTCTTGTGTTTAGCCGGGTGGGTATTTGTAGAGAACTGCTTACGGACCAAGGTACACCCTTTATGTCCCGGGTTATGAAGGAGCTGTGTAAATTGTTCAAAGTGACGCAATTACGTACATCTGTGTATCACCCCCAAACCGATGGGCTGGTTGAAAGATTCAACAAAACCCTAAAGCAAATGTTGAAGAAAGTGGTGGATAGAGATGGAAAGGATTGGGACTGTCTACTTCCTTATCTGATGTTTGCTATTAGGGAGGTGCCCCAATCCTCTACGGGATTCTCCCCCTTTGAGTTACTGTATGGGAGACACCCAAGAGGGCTGTTGGATATTGCCAAGGAAACTTGGGAAAGTGAGAGTTCTCCCCACAGGAGTGTGATTGAGCATGTCGCCCTGATGCAAGACCGAATTGCACAGGTAATGCCCATCGTGAAGGAACATTTGGCCCAAGCGCAGTTAGCACAGCAGAGAGTGTACAACCGTGGAGCCAAGACCCGTACCTTTTCCCCGGGGGATAGGATACTGGTACTTGTCCCTACGGTTGAAAGTAAATTCCTTGCCAAATGGCAAGGCCCCTACGAGATAATGGAAAAAGTGAGCGAAGTGAATTACAAGGTCAGACAACCAGGAAGGCGAAAGCCCGAACAGATCTATCACGTTAATCTGTTGAAAGCCTGGAGGGATAGAGAGTCCCTAGTCGCAGACACTTGGTCACCAGCTCAAACTGGTTGCGTGATTCCTGAGGTTGGAATAGCAGCCACCTTGTCACAACCCCAACAACAGGAGGTTAAGGAGTTTGTGCTTCGCAACAAGGAGGTATTCTCTGAGCTGCCGGGACAAACATCTGGGGTAGAGCATGACATCATTACCCCGCCCGGTGAAAGGGTGAAGTTAAAACCCTATCGGATCCCAGAGGCCCGACGGGAGGCAATACGGGAGGAAGTACAGAAAATGCTGAACTTAGGGGTGATAGAGGAGTCCCAAAGTGATTGGTCTAGTCCCATTGTGTTGGTGCCTAAACCGGATGGGAGCTGGCGATTTTGTAACGATTTTCGTCAGTTGAACAAAGTTACAAAATTTGACACCTACCCCATGCCACGTATAGATGAGTTGATCGACCGGCTGGGAACAGCCCGATACATGACGACTCTTGACCTCACAAAAGGGTATTGGCAAATCCCCCTGGCCAAATTGGCCAAAGAGAAAACCGCATTTGTAACCCCAGACGGGGCGTTCCAATATAAAAGAATGCCGTTCGGGTTACAGAATGCGCCGGCCACGTTCCAGCGGAAAATGGACCAGATGCTGAGGCCCCATCGGAAGTATGCTGCGGCTTACCTGGATGACGTAATTGTCCATAGCACAGATTGGGCCTCACATCTGCCAAAAGTGCAAGCAGTCCTAGACTCTGTTCGGGAAGCGGGGTTTACGGCTAACCCCAAGAAGTGTACCATTGGGCAGGAGGAGGCCAAATATCTTGGGTACACCATTGGGAGGGGAGTAATAAAACCCCAACTCAACAAAGTCGAGGCCATCCAGAGTTGGCCACGTCCCAACAGCAAGAAACAGGTACGAGCCTTTCTGGGAATCGCTGGGTATTATCGGCGATTCATTCCCCACTTTGCCTCTAAGGCTGTGCCCCTAACCAACCTAACGAAGGGGAAAGGGTCGGTCATGATTAAATGGACCCCCGAGGCTGAGGCAGCATTCCAATTCTTGAAACAAGCCTTATGTAGCCAGCCAGTGTTGTACTCACCCGACTTCTCTAAAGACTTTGTCGTACAAAGTGATGCGTCAGATGTGGGGTTAGGAGCAGTATTGTCCCAGGTCTGGAACGGGGAAGAGCACCCAGTCATTTACCTCAGCAGGAAGTTGAAGTCCCATGAGGTAAATTACGCCACCGTTGAAAAGGAGTGTTTAGCGGTGAAGTGGGCTCTAGATTCCCTTCGGTACTACCTGCTAGGTAGGCACTTTGACATGGTTACGGATCACGCTCCGTTAAAGTGGATGGCTCAAAACAAGGAAACAAATAGAAGAGTGAATAGGTGGTTCCTGGCCCTCCAGGAATTCAACTTCACAGTAAAGCATCGCCCTGGCGTTCAAATGGGGAATGTGGATGCTTTGTCTCGAGTACATGAATGCCTGATTGCTGGTGTTCCAACCCCGAGGTTAAAACAAGAGGGGGGGGTATGTGACAGCAGGAAGGTAAAGTCACCTGGTTGCATCCAGGGGGGTAGATATATTTCTCCCAGATTCAGGCTTTATGCTGACTTATACAACTAGGGTGGAGAGTTGTATAAGCCCAGCTGAGGCTAGTGGGCTCATGGATGACTCATACCTCTAGGGAGAGGGCTGGGCGTCGTACAGACAGGGAGTTGATGAGGCCAGCTGAAGCTTGTCAGCTCATTTAGGCCTCTATAAGAACTCCCAGCTTCATTAGATGTTAGCTCATGCCTGGACCCAGACCTGTGTGGACTGTCTAGGGAGAGTGAACCCCTGTGCGGTGAGAAAAAGCCTGTGTGGCTATTTGCTTGGACATTTAAAACCAGGGACTTAGGGACTAGGACAGCACTAGGCTGATCCCAGTTGTTAGTTAGGAAACCTGTATGTTTAGTCAGAGGTCAAGTTGACCAGGATTTAATTTGTTTATGTTTCTTTTGGCTTTGCTGTGTTTTGTCACTGTAAATAGAAAATAAACCGCACCTTTTTTTTGATTTTGAAAACCACAACCTCCGTTTGCTGGGCCTGTTTTGTGTGGGGAGCCCATCCCGGGGGTCACACACACCCGCTGCCGAGCTAACCGCCCCACAATTTGCATAGGATTTTAAAATGGTCTTCAGCGGCAAACCACAGGACTAGAAGGAGCACATTAGTGTGCGTACAATATATAAATCTGCAGATTCCCGTAATCTCATTTTCATTTTTAATTTTCTCTAATGGTTAAAGGAGATATTTGAATGGTTTTACTGGTGTCATGTTATACAGAGCAGCTGGGTGGCTAAATCATTAGCACTCTTATGCCCGCGTACACACGACCATTTTTCATGACGAGAAACATGCCATTTTTTAAATTGTTCGTGAAAAACGGTCGTGTGTGGGCTCCAGAGCATTTTTCTCGACGAGAAAAAATGGCCATTAAAAATTTAGAACATGCTCTATTTTTTCTCGTCGTTTTTCTCGTTCTGAAAAACGGTCGTATGTAGGCTTTAACGACGGGAAAAAAACCTGCATGCTCAGAAGCAAGTGATGAGACGGGAGCGCTCGTTCTGGTAAAACTAGCGTTTGTAATGGAGATAGCACATTCCTCACGCTGTAACGGACTGAAAAGCACGAGGTCGAAAAGCGCGAATCGTCTCTCACCAAACTTTACTAACACGAGATCAGAAAAAGCAGCCCAAAGGGTGGCGCCATTTGAATGGAACTTCCCCTTTATAGTGCCGTTGTACGTGTTGTACGTCACTGCGCTTTGGTCGAGCGTTTTTTTTTTGCCTGAACATGTGTATGCAAGGCAGGCTCGAGAGGAATCACGTCGGGAAAAATGTTGGTTTTTGGCATGTCAGGAAAACCGGTCATGTGTACGAGGCATTAGAGTCTCTGGATCTAATCACGTGCTTTAAAAAAAAAAAAAAAAAAACTCATTGTAATCCATGTGTCCGGCGCCCTACATGTAGATTAGGGGCCGGCCACATGGATTAGGGGGGGCGGCGCCCTTGCGCCCCATATGGTCGGGCGGCCACTGCCTAAAGCTTCTCTGTGTTTTGATTTGGATGAGGTCTTTAAAGCGGAGTTCCACTCAAAAGTGGAACTTCCGCTCATCGGATTCCTCCCCCCTCCGGTGCCACAATTGGCACCTTTCGGGGGGGAGGGGGGACAGGATACCTGTCAAAGACAGGTATCCTTTCCCACTTCCTGGAGTCCGGCCTTGCCCAGTTCCTTTGCAGCCTTGCCCAGTGTCCATCTGCAGCCTTGCCCAGTGTCCATCTGCAGCCTTGCCCAGTGTCCATCTGCAGCCTTGCCCAGTGGGCAGATGGACACTGGACAAGGCTGCAAAGGCACTGGGCAAGGCTGCAGATGGACACTGGACAAGGCTGCAAAGGCACTGGGCAAGGCTGCAGATGGACACTGGACAAGGCTGCAGATGGACACTGGGCAAGGCTGCAGATGGACACTGGACAAGGCTGCAAAGGCACTGGGCAAGGCTGCAGATGGACACTGGGCAAGGCTGCAATGATGGACAAGGCTGCAGATGGACACTGATAAGGCGGCATTAATGGGCATTTAAATGTAAGTTTTTTTCCTTACACTTCCCTCCTAAACTTGGGGTGCGTGTTATATGCCGATAAATACAGTATTTTAAAGGTCATTTTCAATGTTTAAAATGCAACTTTTATTAAAATAATGATCCTGCCATGAAGGTCTGTGTTCCGGCACTTCCAGTGCTGACACTTCTAGACAACTCTCTCCTAATGTCCGAGGCTGAAAAGCACGAATCGTCTCTCACCAAACTTTACTAACATGAGATCAGCAAATGCAGCCCAAAGGGTGGCGCCATCCGAATGGAACTTCCCCTTTATAGTGCCGTCGTACATTTCGTACGTCGCCGCGCTTTGCTCGAGCAGTTTTTTTTTCACGATAGTGTGTCGGCAAGGCAGGCTTGAGAAGAATCACGTCGAGAAAAACATATTTTTTTTCCATGAAATTAAAAACGGTCGTGTGTACGCGGCATAACTTCTGGGGTTTGGCTTTGATTCCTCTATCTGGATTTCCTATCAAAACATATTGGCCAGATAATTAGTATGTCATCAACAGATCAATGATGAATGAATACATACAGTATGCACTACATGTTTCTTTTTCTTCTTTTTTTCTGGAGTGGTTGCTTCCATCTGACACATTTGTGATCATGGTATCCCGAGACATCTTCAGCAACAACATTCTTGGTGAATAAAACTTGCATCTGCATTTACAAACCAATCAATTTTATCTGTAAAATGCTCAATTTTTTTTTTTTTTTACAGTGAAACAACAAAAAAAAAATCAGTTTGAAATTTTTATAATGGGCAAATAAAACAATAATTAAAGGAAAATGGACTACCAAGGTATGGTACCAATAGGACACACTATCAGTCTTTTAAGAAAAAAACAAGCTTAGTTATGTAGGTCAAAACACTAATAATATTGCTTATAATAATTTAAAAAATGTAGATACAGTATACAGCTATGAGGCTGTAGGGACAGGTGTGCCTAGGCACATTAACCACTTAAGCCCCGGACCAATATGCAGCATAATGACCAGGCCTCTTTTTGCGATTCGGCACTGCGTCGCTTTAACTGACAATTGCGCGGTCGTGCGACATGGCTCCCAAACAAAATTGATGTCCTTTTTTTTCCACAAATAGAGCTTTCCTTTGGTGGTATTTGATCACCTCTGCGGTTTTTATTTTTTGCGCTATAAACAAAAATAGAGCGACAATTTTGAAAAAAATGCAATATTTTTTACTTTTTGCTAAAATAAATATCCCCAAAAAATATATTAAAAAATTATTTTTTTCCTCAGTTTAGGCCGATACGTATTCTTCTACATATTTTTGGTAAAAAAAAAAATCGCAATCAGCGTTTATTGATTGGTTTGCGCAAAAGTTATAGCGTTTACAATATAGGGGGTAGTTTTATGGCAATTTCAGAATTTTTTTTTTTTTTTACTAGTAATGGCGGCGATCAGCGATTTTTTTCGTGACTGTGACATTATGGAGGACACATCGGACACTTTTGACACATTTTTGGGACCATTGTCATTTTACAGCGATCAGTGCAATAAAAATGCACTGGTTACTGTAAAAATGACACTGGCACTGATTGAGACCGTGGGACCCGCGGTCCAACTCACGGGGATGACTGCAGGGTCGCGAGCGGGCGGGCCGCCGGCGGCGCACGCGCGACCACGCGGCAGGCAGTTAAAGGGGACGTACAGGTATGTGATTGTGCCTGTACGGGCCATTCTGCCGACGTATATATGCCGCGAGCGGTCGTTAAGGGGTTAATGTACCAGGAAGAGCTCTAATATAAAAAAATTTTTAGGAGGAATTCAGGACAAAGTCATATTTTTGGGGTACTAGTTAGGAACATATACCATTTCTAGATTTACCCTAAAACATAGCAAAGGTTCATGATCAGCCTAAATACATGCACCTCAAGACCTTAGATCCACCCCAATCATCCCAATTCCTGCACCTTCACCCTTCAGATCACCTCAATTCCTGCACCTTAAAGAGGAAGTAAAGTCTTCCTCTTTAATTGTACCTACAGGTAAGCCTATAGTAAAAGGTGACCAGATTTTTTAAATGAAATCCGGGGACATTTTTTTTTTTTTACTAGTAATGGCGGCAATCAGTGACTCTCTGCCCCTCGCCACCGCCGCCCGCCTCACAGCCTGTCAAGACTCACTCTCCGGGCCCCGGCTATTACTGGGTGGGGAGCGGAGGAAGATCACTCCGCCAGGGAAGGCAAGGAGATAAACAGGCAGGCGGCTGGCCGGGACTTGAGCCAAGGCAGAAGAACATGGGAGCGGAGCTGAATGGGCATGCACTGGAAACTAAATAAATATTTCCTCCGCTCCGACCAGCACATGATCATCAGAAAGGGGCACAGATAATGGAAAAAAAATACACCCCCCCCTAAGCTAGTAGGAGTGGCAGAGCGGGGGGGTTTTATTCAGATTATTTTTTTTTTATTCTGCACTGACTGTCTTTGAAATTGCCCCATCCCCTGTTCAAATACAATCCGGGGACAAAACCGGGGCAGACTTGGTCCGGGGACAGTGACCTTAATCCGGGGACTGTCCCCGGAAACCGGGGATGTCTGGTCACCCTACTATAGTATGGCTTACCTGTAGATACTATAAATATCTCCTAAATGTGCACCGTTTAGGAGATTATTACTGTATATGCTGCCGCCGACGTCATCGGCGCAGGCGCACTGAAGGAACGGCCTGCTTGTGCCATTTCTTCAAGGCCCGTGCCGTGACCAGCGGGTCCCGTGCACATGCGCGGGAGTGACGTAATCGCGGTTTCGGCCAATCATAGCGTCGGAGCCCGCAAACCCAGAAGTAACTCCAGGAAACACGTCGGCCCTGTCAGTGGTGTGCCGACACCGATCCAGGGCATCGTTCTAAGGTAAGTATTTCATAATGAGCGATGCATACTAGATCATTACGCCTTTGTCTTGCAGGTTTTTTTTTTTTTTTTTTTGGAGGTTTACAACCTCTAACACCTCAAAACAGACCCAATTTCATTACCTTCAGACCTCCGATCAGTCCCAATTCCTGCATCTTCAGACATCAGGATCAGTCCCAATTCCTGCACCAATACACCTCAGATCAGGTTCAATTCCTGTACATTTACACCTCAAATCAGTCCCAACTCCAGCACCTTCAGACTTCAGATCAGTCCCAATTCCTGCACCTTCAGATTTCAGATCAGTCCCAATTCCTGCACCAATACACCTCAGATCAGCTTCAATTCCTGTACCTTTACACCTCAAATCAGTCCCAACTCTAGCACCTTCAGACTTCAGATTAGTCCCAATTCCTGCACCTTCAGATTTCAGATCAGTCCCAATTCCTGCACCTTCAGACTTCAGATCAGTCCCAATTCCTGCACCAATACACCTCAGATCAGCTTCAATTCCTGCTCCTTCAGACTTCAGATCGACTCCAAATCCTACACCTTTGGAACTCTGATGTACCTGAAATAGTGCACTTTCAGATCTCAGATCAGCCCCAATTAATTTACATTCAGACCTCTGGATCAGCACCAATTACCTTCAGAAATGTAGGGATTTTACATACCTGCTGCAGGTTTAAACAAGAGGAGGAAGAGTGTAGGTGTGTGGGTGGACTTCTTACACACACCAACACCCTCAGACCTACACTTTCAGTGACATCAGGGAAGTAGGTAGGCAGTGGCAGGTCAGGCTTCATAAATGGCAGCAGATGCCAGTAAAAAAAAGGTATCACATACCCAGGCAACTGCTCCAAAGTTGTTCTTTGCTATCCAAATGAAATAAAGGGGAATGTTATGGGAGAAGTTGGAACTCCCAAGCATATCAATTCTGGGTCCATGACTCACTAATTAGAGGATGACAACCTGGGAAATTGCAGGATTTAAAACATGCCGGTGTCTTGCCGAAAAAGTTCCCCCGGCGGATAAGGACCCCCCTGTACTGCGCAGGCGCCTCCGAAAATAGCCGAACATGTAGAGCTAGGGTGACCACATTTCCAAACTACCATTCAGGGACACCCTCCCTTCCCAAAAATCAGCTTGTGCTGTAACGAATCATAGCACAGTGATTGGACACAAGAGGCGGGATTTATGATTTCTCCAATCACAAGCAGGGGGTGGGATTGTACTCCTCCAGGCATTTCCGGCCAGGACAAGTACTGTCAGTGAGTAAAGCAGTAATGTGGCGGCATTTTTTGGGGGCATCAGATTGGCCCGGGGTTGGCTATGTCAGTTTCATTCCGGGACACTGTATTGTCCTGGAAAGAATGTGCCCGGGACAGACCTGCAAAATGTGAGACTGTCCCGGGCAATCCGGGACATGTGGTCACCCTATGTAGAGCTGAGAGTCAGCTCTAGATGGCGCCTGCGCACACCAAATTGTACTCCGTGGACATGGAGGATGTTAAAAAAAGAGCCAGGAGGCCGAGCGAGCGAAGTGAGGACATGAGGCCGACTGGCCACTCACAGCGAGGTCCACGTCGCCCTGGACCTGTTGCAATAACTATTTACACCTGCCCCTGGAAGAAGTAAGTTTTTTACGAAACGGACGTAGGGCGGAGCGGCACGCTGATGTCACCTCTAACACTTCCGACAAGGACGGGTGTCTGTTGAATGTGCTACGGCCGGCACACCAGACGTAAACAGGCGATTTTAAACTGCATAAGCGTAAGTGCAACTTAATTTTAATGGAATAAATTTTAAAAGTTTAATGCACTATGTGGAGCGTGTTCCATTCTTTTCATATATATGTGCCTATTGATGAAAATCGGAGGTCGGTGCTCTAGGAATCTTATGTGCTGTGTGCTGCGGTGATTCGTGGGAGAAACTACTTGATTTCTGCGTATATTGACCCTCTGTCACGGGGGGTCGTGCACAGCTGGTAAGGAGAAATCCTGCTATTTGGTGGTGGAACGTCACAGATGAATGTGGACACAACACTTTATATGATTTTCACACGAAGCACTGGTGTTATTTATTTGGATTTCATTCAAGGATTTTTTGATGGACTATTATATATATTTGATGTAGATCACAGTACACTATATATTTATAGTTTATTTTTTGTATATATATTTTTGATTTCACTCATTAGTTTTCAATAGATTTTTGTGTGTTTCATTGGTTAATTTTCATTCACCCCATCACTGTCATAGTGTTTGGTCCCGGGTTAGCGCGATTTTTCCCCCAATTTTCCTGTTGCAAAAACCTCGCCCCTTGCAGAGTAGCACTAGCATCGGGAGCATGCGTAGTCATTGCGCAGGCGCCGTCTAGAGCTGACTCTCAGCTCTACATGTTCGGCTATTTTTGGAGCTCAGCGCAGGTTCTTACTGCGCAAGCGCCGCGCCTGCGCAGTACAGGGGGGTCCTTATCCGCCGGGGGGAACTTATTCGTCAGAACACCGGCAGTGTTATGTCCTTCCTAACATTCTCTGTAACATCCACAGGGTGATTTCTCTGCTGTAGCTGCAGTTCTTGCATTACACCACAAGATGGTGGAAAGAAAGAAAATATTTCCCACCAACTCTGTAAAGTGACTTGAAGGCTCGTTCTCGCCAGTTCACGCCATGAAGAGCAGTGCAATGCGCTATTACAATGCATAACCAGGTTTACTGTTTTTTTTTTTCTTTTTTACATTTATTGACATAAAACTTTATTAACATTGTGACATTGTCATTAAAAACGACAAATCATTTAACCCCACGCACTGCAGCGTGTAGTGAGGTGTAGTTTATTGTGTTAAAATGCAGCATGTCTGCTTTATTAAGCAAGGCTCCTCAACATAGCATGATGGGGTAAACAGAGAACATAGACAACATCGGTGGCAGAAGGGCCTTTTAACCACTTAAGCCCCGGACCATTTCGCTGGCCAAAGACCAGAGCACTTTTTGCGCTTCGGCACTGTGTCGCTTTAACTGACAATTGCGCGGTCGCGCGACGTGGCTCCCAAACAAAATTGACGTCCTTTTTTTCCCACAAATAGAGCTTTCTTTTGGTGGTATTTGATCACCTCTACAGTTTTTATTTTTTGCGCTATAAACAAAAATAGAGCGTCAATTTTTAAAAAAATGCAATATTTTTTACTTTTTGCTATAATAAATATCCCCAAAAAATCTATAAAAAAAACAATTTTTTTTCCACAGTTTAGGCCGATACGTATTCTTCTACATATTTTTGGTAAAAAAATAAAAATAAAATAGCAATAAGCGTATATTGATTGGTTTGCGCAAAAGTTATAGCGTCTACAAAATAGGGGATAGTTTTATGGCATTTTTATTATTATTAATATTAGTAATGGCGGTGATCTGCGATTTTTAGCGTGACTGCGACATTATGGCGGACACATCGGACACTTTTGACACATTTTTGGGACCATTGTCATTTTTACAGCGATCAGTGCTATAAAAATGCACTGATTACTGTGAAAATGACACTGGCAGTGAAGGGGTTAACCACTAGGTGGCGCCGAAGGGGTTAAGTGTGTCCTTGGGAGTGCTTCTAACTGTAGGGGGGATGGGCTGTGTGTGACACGACACTGATCACCGCTCCCGATTACAGGGAGCTGTGATCAGTGTCCTGTCACTAGGAAGACTGGGGAAATGCTTGTTTACATCAGCATTTACCCATTCTTCCTCACCGTGAGATAATCGCGGGTATCCCTGCGGACATCGAGTCCACGGGACCCGCGGTCGGAATCACGGAGTTTGCGGGGCACGCGTGTCCACAATGCCGCTTCTTAAAGTGGACGTATATGTACGTCCATCTGCCTGCCCGTGCCATTCTTTCGACGTGCATCGTCGTGCGGTGGTCGGCAAGTGGTTAAAGTTGAACTGCATGCAAACAGCTAAATACACGGATGCAATACATATATGGGAGCTGTTTAACCACTTCAGCCCCGGAATATTTCCCCCCCCCCCTAATTACCAGGCCATTTTTTTCGATACGGCACTGCGTCACTTTAACTGACAATTGCGCGGTCGTGCGACGTTGTATCCAAACAAAATTGACAGCTTTTTTTCCCCACAAATAGAGCTTTCTTTTGGTGGTATTTGATCACCTCTGCATTTTTAATTTTTTGCGCTTTAAACAAAAAAAACAGAAAATTTTGAAAAAAAATTAATATATTTTTTAGTTTTTGCTATAATAAATATAGAAAAAAATCAGTTTAGGCCAATATGTATTCTTCTACATATTTTTGGTAAAAAATTTGCAATAAGCGTATATTGATTGGTTTGCGCAAATGTTATAGCGTCTAAAATAGGGAATAGATTTATGGCATTTTTTATTTTTTTAGTAGTAATGGTGGCGATCTGCGATTTTTAGCGAGACTGCAACATTGCGGACACTTTTGACACATTTTTGGGACCTTTGACATTTATACAGCGTTCAAATGCACCGATTACTGTATAAATTCAATCAAGCTCCTAGGAGTTCATAACAAAAAAGTGTCTGTAGGAAAGAAATATCCAAAACAGCAAACTGATAATAAAGATGAATAAAGACAGTCCTTATGGTTGACGGGTAGAAGGTAAATACAGGAAAACTAATCGACATCAAAGATATAAAGATGGGTACTCTTACCGTGTGGCGTGGACCCACAAACCGATTAGGGATGGGTCAAACAAGCAGAGGCAAGAGTAGCGATCCTTTGGTTAATCCTGGAATTTCTCTCTCGGGGGTAGCCGATCAATCCTCAGCAGGAATGGTGGTAAACATCAGGCCTCTCCGTTCTCAGGAACGATGGTGCGATAAGCCCAAAGGAAGTATCTCTCCAAGGTTTAGCAGCATAAAAATGAAAAAATAGAAAGAACAAGCCTCCACATGGCGTAGATCAAAAAAGCAAACAGGATTTATTTAAGAAAAAAATTAAATATAAAACAATGGCAGTACGGATCTGGCGATTCGTGCAGAGTGATCACAAATGAGGGCGCAGTATAGTCAACAGACATAGGACCCTATGCATTTCGTCCCTGTAGAAGTCCTATAGGACGAAATGCATAGGGTCCTATGTCTGTTGACTATACTGCGCCCTCATTTGTGATCACTCTGCACGAATCGCCAGATCCGTACGGCCATGGTTTTATATTTTTAATTGGGTACGGAAAGTATTCAGACCCCCTTAAATTTTTCACTCTTTGTTATATTGCAGCCATTCGCTAAAATTATTTAAGTTCATTTTTTTCCTCATTAACCACTTGTCCCCCGCCCACTGTCAATTGACGGCAGGCGGAGGACACTCTCGTTCTGGGAAGACGTCATATGACGTCCTCCCTTTAAAACGAGCTAGGGGGCGCGCGCACTCCGCCGGCGGGCAACCGCGATTGCCCGGGAAACGAGCAGGAAAGTGGATCTCTGTGTGTCAACACAGAGATCCACGTCCTGTGAGGGAGAGGAGGCTGATGGTGTGTCCCTTGTACATAGGGACAACCATCAGTCACCTCCCCCAGTCAGTCACCTCCCCCCACAGTTAGAACAAATTGAGGGAACATATTTAACCCCTTCCCGCCCCCTAGTGGTTAACCCCTTCCCTGCCAATCACATTTATACAGTAATCAATGCATTTTTATAGCAGGGATCGCTGTATAAATGTGCATGGTCCCAAAAATGTGTCAAAAGTGTCCAATGTGTCCGCCGCAATATCGCAGTCACAATAAAAATCGCAGATCGCCGTCATTACTAATAAAAAATAATTAAAAAAAAATGCTATAAATCTATCCCCTATTTTGTAGACGCTATAATTTTTGCGCAAACCAATCAATACGCGCTTATTGCGATTTTTTTTTTTTTTTTACCAAAAATATGTAGAAGAATACGTATCGGCCTAAACTGAGGAAAATTTTATTTGAAAAAAAAAGGGTATTTATTATAGCAAAAAGTAAAAAAGTGTTTTTTTTCCAAACTGGACACTCTTCTTTTGTTTATAGCGCAAAAAATAAAAACCGCAGAGGTGATCAAATACCACCAAAAGAAAGCTCTATTTGTGGGAAAAAAAAGGACGCAAATTTCGTTTGGGAGCCACGTCGCACGACCGCGCAATTGTCATTCAAAGTGTGACAGCGCTGAAAGCTGAAAAATGGCTTGGGGAGGAAGGGGGTTTTCGTGCCCGGTAGGGAAGTGGTTAATGTACACACAGCACCCCATATTGACAGAAAAACACAGAATTGTTGACATTTTTTCAGATTTATTAAAAAAGAAAAACTGAAATATCACACGGTCCTAAGTATTCAGACTCTTTGCTCAGTATTTAGTATTTGCACCCTTTTGATCTAATACAGCCATGAGTCTTTTTGGGAAAGATGCAACAAGTTTTTCACATAAAACACATTAGTAGGTGGATCCAATTACCTTACATCCTTTAGAGGAAGGTAATTAAAAATGACATTTACTGGGTTGCTTAACACATAAGGCTGAACCACACGTCCGGACTTGTGTACTGTTATATGTATTTTGTAAAGTCTTGTCTGTCCAATGATGTCCTTTTTTACCAATGTTTTATAATATCATCCACAGGTTGGGTACCCACCTTGCACTTTAATTATTCTTTATATGTTATAAGGTTTATAGGAATAAATATTTAACTCATACTATTCCTGCCGTTTGATCTATTTTTGTTGCCCAAGTAACCCCTTTGCCTGTCCTTAAACAGGCCCATCCCCCTCCCCCTTCCTCCTATTTTTATATGCTTGAATGGTTACAGCAACAATACCTTACAAGGTTAATGATCCATAGTAAGTGATACACTTGATCACTTACTTATTAGTGGAAACTTGCGAATTCCCTTCCCCCAAACCCCAATATATTAACAAGTTTTTCACACCTGGATTTGGGGATCCTCTGCCATTCCTCCTTGCAGATCCTCTCCAGTTCTGTCAGGTTGGATGGTAAACGTTGGTGGACGGCCATTTTTAGGTCTCTCCAGAGATGCTCAATTGGGTTTAAGTCAAGGCTCTGGCTGGGCCATTCAAGAACAGTCACGGAGTTGTTGTGAAGCCACTCCTTCGTTATTTTAGCTGTGTGCTTAGGGTCATTGTCTTGTTGGAAGGTAAACCTTTGGCCCAGTCTGAGGTCCTGAGCACTCTGGAGAAGGTTTTCATCCAGGATATCCCTGTACTTGGCCGCATTCATCTTTCCCTCGATTGCAACCAGTCGTCCTGTCCCTGCAGCTGAAAAACACACCCACAGCATGATGCTGCCACCACCATGCTTCACTGTTGGGACTGTATTGGACAGGTGATGAGCAGTGCCTGTTTTCTCCACACATACCGCTTAGAATTGAGGCCAAAAAGTTCTATATTGGTCTCATCAGACCAGAGAATCTTATTTCTCAACATCTTGGAGTTCTTCAGGTGTTTTTTTTAGCAAACTCCATGCAGGCTTTCATGTGTCTTGCACTGAGGAGAGGCTTCCGTCGGGCCCCTCTGCCATAAAGCCCCGACTGGTGGAGGGTGGAGGGCTATAGTGATGGTTGACTTTCTACAACTTTCTCCCGACTGCATCTCTGGAGCTCAGCCACAGTGATCTTTGGGTTCTTCTTTACCTCTCTCACCAAGGCTCTTCTCCCCCGATAGCTCAGTTTGGCCAGACGGCCAGCTCTAGGAAGGGTTCTGGTCGTCCCAAACGTCTTCCATTTAAGGATTATGGAGGCCACTGTGCTCTTAGGCACCTTAAGTGCAGCAGAATTTTTTTTTGTAACCTTGGCCAGATCTGTGCCTTGCCACAATTCTGTCTCTGAGCTCTTCAGGCAGTTCTTTTGACCTCATGATTCTCATTTGCACTGACATGCACTGTGAGCTTTAAGGTCTTATATAGACAGGTGTGTGGCTTTCCTAATCAAGTCCAATCAGTATAATCAAACACAGCTGGACTCAAATGAAGGTGTAGAACCATCTCAAGGATGATCAGAAGAAATGGACAGCACCTGAGTTAAATATATGAGTGTCACAGCAAAGGGTCTGAATACTTTGTTTTTCTGTCAATATGGGGTGCTGTGTGTACATTAATGAGGAAAAAATATGAACTTAAATGATTTTAGCAAATGGCTGCAATATAACAAAGAGTAAAAAATTTAAGGGGGTCTGAATACTTTCCGTACCCACTGTACATACACAAATCCCGGTTCTGGCTCTTGTGCTCACGATCACAGGTGGCAGGCAGACATCGCGGCCCCCGACCACGCGCATCGGGTTTCCCGCTGTGTAGCAGGCGCGCGCGCACCTGCTATGGCTTTTGAAGGAGCCGATGTACAGTTACAGCGATTCTCAGGAATGAGCCAACCTGCCGCCGTATAATGACGGCAGCTGGTCGGCAAGTGGTTAACCTGCCAAAAGATTTGTATTTATACCCAGGGCCGGTGCTAGACTATTTTACACCATAGGCAAGACCAGCTACTTGCACCCCCTCCCACCCCAAAAAAAAATGAAACTTTTAAAACACAGGTCACTGGACTATGGGTGAGCGGGATCTTAGGTAGAAATGCACCTGTATCTGTGGTGTCACTGGAAAAAAGATTGTCCCAGCATTCTTGGTGTGGCTGAAAGAAACGAAAATTTCCCTGCATTGGAGGTTTCACTGGAAGGACAAATGTCCTCGTGTCAATGTTGTCACTGGAAGAAAAAAAATTGTCTGTGCGTCCATCATATGTGACGTGCACCAGTAAATTTGAGATCCCAATTTGAAATTGTTCCTGCTGGCTGTACACATATATATGCAGCGGCTGGGCGGGTAGGTGTTAATGCCGAGTGGCTGCATATATTTGCCAGTTGGGAATGGTGAATAGGATGTCGCAGGCAGCTCCTGATGCATCATAGTGATCAGGAGCTTCTGATCATGTGACTGCTGTGACATCCAGTCACAGTGGTCCTAAGATCCGAAAGCCCGCCTCCGCTTCTTGCCATTTGGTCTGCTTTCCATTACACAGAGCAGGCAAGTAAAAACCCATTTGTTGTTTTAAAAAAAAAAAGCATTTACAGTGCATCCAAAAAGTATTCCCAGCGCTTCACTTTTTCCACATTTTGTTATGTTACAGCCTTATTCCACCAATTAAATGTATTATTTTCCTCAAAATTCTACAAACAATATTCCATAACGACAATGTGAAAAAAGTTTTTTTTAAATCTTTGCAAATTTATTAAAAATAAAATATGTACGTAAGTATTCACAGCCTTTGCTCAATACTTTGGGGAAGCACCTTTGGCACCCATTACAGTCTCAAGTCTTTTTGAGTATGATGCTACAAGCTCGGCACACTTATTTTTGGGCAGTTTCTCCCATTCTTCTTTGCAGGACCTCTCAAGCTTCCTGTTGGAAGATGAACTTTTGCCCAAGTCTGAGGTCCAGAGCGCTCTGGAGCAGGTTTTCATCAAGGATATCTCTGTACATTGCTGCATTCATCTTTCCCTCGATCCTGACTAGTCTCCCAGTTCCTGCCACTGAAAAACATCCCTACAGCATGATGCTGCCACCACCATGCTTCACTGTAGGGGTGGTATTGGCCAGGTGATGTTCAATCTTTGTTTCATCAGACCAGAGAATTTTGTTTCTCATGGTCTGAGAGTCCTTCAGGTGCCTTTTAACAAACTCCAGATGGGCTGTCATGTGCCTTTTACTGAGGAGTGGCTTCCGTCTGGCCACTCTACCATACAGGCCTGATTGGTGGAGTGCTGCAGAGATGGTTGTTCTTCTGGAAGGTTCACCTCTCTCCACAGAGAAACACTGGAGCTCTATCAGAATGACCATCGGGTTCTTGGTCACCTCCCTGACTAGGGCCCTTCTCCCCCGATCACTCAGTTTTGTCGGGCGACCTGTTCTAGGAAGGGTCCTGGTGGTTACAAACTTTTTCCATATACAGATGATGGAGGCCACTCTGCTCATTGGGACCTTCAATTCTGCAGAATGTTTCTGTGCCCTTCCCCAGATCTGTGCCTCCATACAATCCTGTCTCTGAGGTCTACAGACAATTCCCTTGACTTCATGCCTTGGTTTGTGCTCTGACATGCACTGTTAACTGTGGGACCTTATATAGTCAGGAGTGTGCCTTTCCAAATCATGTCCAATCAGCTGAATTTACCACAGGTGGACTCCATTCAAGTTGTAGAAACTTGATCAGTGGAAACAGGATGCACCTGAGCTCAAATTTGAGTGTCATGGCAAAGGCTGTGAATACTTATGTACGTGGGATTTTTTTCATTTTTTATTTTTAATAAATTTGCAAAGATTTCAAACAAACGTCTTTCACGTTGTCATTATGGGGAATTGTTTGTAGAATTTCAAGGAAAATACTGAATTTTATCCATTTCATAAGCGCTGTGAATACTTTCCGGATGCACTGTATAATCAGTTTAACGTCACTACACTGCGTCCCAACAAGGTAATCCACAGGGGCGGCTCGTTCACTGTGGGCACATGGGCGCCGTACGACCCCCCCATCCAGGGTTTTATTTTTGAAGCACCTGGTTAGAGCCAGTGGCTCTAAAATAGGGTGGACTCTGGACATTGCATTGCGTCTGGAGCCCACCCAGTTGTGTTGTAACAGCGAATGAATATTCGCTGATCCTCTACAACACTGATCCTCCTCCCGGCCAATCAGGAAGCAGGTCTGATACCCATCACCCAATTGGCCAGATGGAAGCCACTCCTCAGAGAAAGGCACATGACAGCCTGCGTGGAGTTTGCCAAAAGGCACATCTTAAAGGACTCTCAGACCATCAGAAACAAAATTCTCTGGTCTGATGAAACAAAGATTGAACTCTTTGGCCTGAATGGCAAGCGTCATGTCTGAAGGAAACCAGGCACCGCTCATCACCTGGCCAATACCATCCCTACAGTGAAGCATGGTGGTGACATCATCATGCTGTGGGGATGTTTTTTAGTGGCAGGAACTGGGAGACTAGTCAGGATCGAGGGAAAGATGAATGAAGCAATATACAGAGACATCCTTGATGAAAACCTTCTCCAGAGCGCTCTGGACCTCAGACTGGGGCGAAGGTTCATCTTCCAACAGGACAACGACCCTAAGCACACAGCCAAGATAACAAAGGAGTGGCTATGGGACAGCTCTGAATGTCCTTGAGTGGCTCAGCCAGAGTCCAGACTTGAACCCGATTGAACATCTCTAGAGGGATCTGAAAATGTCTGTGCACCGACACTCCCCATCCAACCTGATGGAGCTTGAGGGGTCCTGCAAAGAAGAATGGGAGAAACTGCCCAAAAATGTGTGCCAAGCTTGTAGCGTCATACTCAAAAAAGACTTGAGGCTGTAATTGGTGCCAAAGGAGCTTCACCAAAGTATTGAGCAAAGGCTGTGAATACTTATGTACATGGGATTTTTTTTATTTTTAATAAATTTGCAAAGATTTCAAATTTCTTTCACGTTGTCATTATGGGGAATTTTTTGTAGAATTTTAAGGAAAATAATGAATTTTATCTATTTTGGAATAAGGCTGTAATATAACAAAATGTGAAAAAAGTGAAGCGCTGTGAATACTTTCCGGATGCACTGTATAAGGGGACGCATAGCGCTACCTTCGGATATAATGGCACATGGAGTGACTAGCTGTGGTTTGGAACAGACGATCGCCCTTGAAGTAAGCAAATTGCTTCCAGATCAATCATCTGTCTCTATCCACAGCTGATTATTTACTGTGCCTTTACTTCTGAACACCAGCAGACTTCTGTGCCCGCCATCAGACCATCATTGCTTTGTACAGGCAGAGGGGCCGCAACTGTCTGCATCCATCTTGATGCACTTTGCACATTTTTGCTGTGCAAATGAGGCCCAAGACACAAACACATAGGGGTCTACATACTGTATACAATATTTGCTGTGTGGATTTCTTAAGGAATTCACACTGGCATCATGTATGTTTGCTGTATTGATTGTAATATTATCATTTACTAATCTCCTTTTATCATCAGCTCCATCTGGTGGCCATAATGCAGCATTTTCCTGAAATATTTAAATCCCCCCCAAAAAATACTGCATTATGGTCACTAGATGGGGCTGATGATCATAGGAAATAACCATATTACAAACAATATGGCCAACATTTGTGTTGTATACAAACGTGTTATTTAATGACAAAGGCAAAGATTATAAAAGTGAATAAAGCAAAAAAAAAAAAAAAAAAGACATATATGTCTATAATGTCCATACAGATGCATGAATATCATGGTGAACAGTCCAAAATGTAGATGAAAAATCCGAAAGGATAAGAAGACACAAGTCAAGGTGTGAGACGAAGAACATTCAGTGCATCAGGAATAAAGAGTGTTTGTTACATGCCTAGGATTGTCTTCTTATTGTAAGTACATTACCTTATTAAAGGTCTATAATTAAAAAAAAAAAAAAAATTGTGCTATGGTGGTCCCTTCTTGCTTTTTATCCATCTGTGCTGAGCACATTTACACAGGATCATACCTAGACGGAGTGGTGTGTCTGAACATTTGGTGCTATAGGACAGCAAGGCGCCTCATGATCTCTAATACCGCGTACACACTAGGGCTGGGCGATTTCTCCCCCAAAAAAAAAATCGGCGATTTTTTTATAAAAAACTCGATTTACGATTCGATTAAAAAAATTTTTTATTATATTAATTAAAGTGCATCAACAAACAAAATTGCAAAGGCAAACCCTTTCTCTAACTGCAAAGTCAGTGTGCAACAAAGATTGTTAAACATCCAAATTATTAATACTGTATTTGGATTTAGCTAATAAAACAAAAAATCCTGAGGTTACTCTTAGTTGAATTGAACTGTGCCCGTGCCTCACTGTGCCCGTACCTGATGCAGATTTTCATGGGATACAGATTTTACTGCTACACCGGCGGCCATTCCAGTATTCAAAAGCCACGCCTCCTCCTCGTCTGTGATAGGCGGAACACTCAATTTCCCAGCATTCAGTGTTCCGCCTATCACGGACATCCGCTCATCCTCATAACACAGACGAGGATGAGAGGATGTCTGTGATAGGCTGAACACTGCCTGCTGTGAAATTGAGTGTTCCGCCTATCACAGACAAGGACTCGGGAGGCGCGGCTTTTGAACACTGCAATGGCCGCCGTCTGTCTGCATGACACGCTGATCAGGTAGGCAGACGGCGGCCTGCGGTTAGTTAGTGTTACATTACATCTACTTGCGGCGGCTGCGGCGAGTAGATGTAATTGGGGTAACGCCGCCCAGTGCCATTCCTGCTACGGAAACTCTGAAGGAAAAATAAAAAATAAAAAAATAAATAGATTTTTTTTTCCCAGCCCTAGTACACACGAACAGATTTTCTGTCGGAAAAACCTTGGATGGTTTTTCCGACTAAATTCCGCTCAAGCTTGTCTTGCATACACAAGGTCACACAAAAGTTCTCTGAACTTTCGACCGTCAAGAACGCGGTGACGCACAACACTACGACAAGCCGAGAAAATCAAGTTAAATGCTTCTGAGCATGCGTCGGAATTTTGCACGTTGGAATTGCTACAGACGATCGAAATTTTTTCTGTCGGAAAAATTAAGAACCTGCTCTCAATCTTTTGCTGGCGGAAATTCCGCCAGCAAAAGTCCGATGGAGCCTATACACGGTCGGAATTTCCGACCAAAAGCTCACATCGGACTTTTGCTGGTGGAAATTCCGACCTTGTGTACGCGGCATTAGTGTCTCTGGTAAGGAGCTTACCTTACATGTGGGGGGTACGATTCCTTGGCATCTTTTATTCCTGCTGCACTGAACGCTCTTCGATCTGGAGAATTTGGAGGCCAACACGTCAAGGTCATTGTTGGGTTCCTCAAATCATTCTTGAATTCATCAGACCAGTTCACCTTCCTCCATTGCTCTGTGGTCCAGTTCTGATGCTCACGTGCCCATTGTAGGCGCTTTTGGCTGTGGACACGGGTCAGCATGGCCACCCTGAGGCTACACAGCCCCATACACAACGAACTTGGATGCTCTGAGTGTTCTAACATCTTTCTATTAAAACAGCATTAACTTTTTCAGCAATTTGAGACAGTAGCTCTTCTATTGGATTGGACTGCATGGGCCAGCCTTCACCCCCCATCAATGAACCTTGATCGCCCATCACCTTGTCACTGGTTCACCTTAGACCACTTTTGGTTGGTTCCCAACCACTGCAAACCAAGAACATCCCACCATAGCTGCAGTTTTGGGGATGCTCGTCTAGCCCAGGGGCCTTGAAACAAAAGCCCAGTTTACTGTCCTTTAGACTGGGGGGGGGCTGTGGCCAGTGGGAGTAGGAAAAGCCCCAGTATCAGTGAGAGTATACATATCTCAGGTTTGGTGATCAGTGGGAGTAAAACAATTTGAATGCCTGTTGTCAGTAGCAGGAGGAATAGTGCCCCATCATTGGGGTCAGTGGAAGGAATGGTCCCTCATCATTGGTGTCAGTGAGTGCAATAGTGCCCCATGATTGGTAATAATGGGAGAAATACTACCCCATCATTGGTAATAGTGAGAGGAATAGTGCCCCAACGTTGATGTCAGTGGAAGAGTGGAAGGAATGGTCCCTCATCATTGGTGTCAGTGAGTGAAATAGTGCCCCATTATTGGTAATAATGGGAAGATAACTAACCCATCATTGGTAATATTGGGAGGAATAGTGCCCCATCATTGTTGTCAGTGGAAGGAATGATCCCTCATCATTGGTGTCAGTGAGTGCAATAGTGCCCCATCATTGGTATTAATGGGAGAAATAGTGCCCCATCGTTAATGTCAGTGGAAAAGTGGAAGGAATGATCCCTCATTATTGGTGTTAGTGGGAGGAGTAGTGCCCCATCGTTGATGTCAGTGGAAAAGTGGAGGGAATGGTCCCTCATCATTGGTGTCAGTGAGTGCAATAGTGCCCCATCATTGGTATTAATGGGAGGAGTAGTGCCCCATCGTTGATGTCAGTGGAAAAGTGGAAGTAATGGTCCCTCATTATTGGTGTCAGTGGGAGGAGTAGTGCCCCATTGTTGTTAGTGGGAGGAATTATGCCAGACTGTTGGTGTCAGTGGAAAGAATGGTGCCTCAATGTTGGTATCAGTGGGAGGAAAAGTGCCTTACATCGGTGTGAAGAATAGTCCCCCAAGGGCCGGATAAAGTCAAGCAAAGGGCCACATTTGGCCCACAGTTTGGAGACCATTGGTCTAGCCATTACAATTCGGCCCTTGTCAAAGTTGCTTAAATCCTTACACATGCCCATTTTTTCTTTCAACAATCAACTTCAGAGACAACATGTTCACTTGCTGCCCAATATATCCCACCCACTTTCAGGTGCTATTGCGACAAGATAATCAATGTTATTCAATTGTCAGTTGCCACCGTGTTATGGCTGATCGGTGTTTATGCTCAGATGAGCCAACCATTCATGTTTAGGACACCGCCAGCTAGGGTGACCACGTGTCCCGGATTGCCCGGGACAGTCCCGCATTTTGCAGGTCTGTCCTGGGCACATTCATTCCAGGACAATACAGTGTCCCGGAATGAAACTGACACAGCCACCCCCTGGGCCAATCTGATGCCCCCAAAAAAGGCCGCCACATCACCGCTTTACTCACTGACAGTACTTGTCCTGGCCGGGAATGCTGGAGGAGCACAATCCCCGCCCCCTGCATGTGATTGGAGAAATCATAAATCCCACCTCTTGTGTCCAATCAATGTGCTGTGATTCGTTACAGCACAAGCTGATTTCTGGGAAGGGAGGGTGTCCCCGAATGGTAGTTTGGAAATGTGGTCACCCTGCCGCCAGCCAGAAAGCACACCCCATTTAGTTTTGCACATTAATTACACACAGGCCTGTTTTTCATGTTTTATTTCAGACACCAGTACTAGAGACAATTATATATTACATACAGCTTGTGATTACAGGATAACAAAGTTGATGGGTTTTTAAAGGCCAACAGTATTGAAGAGAAGATATTCAGCCCTCCGTTCCTCGGCTGTAGTAAGACGTTAACCCATTAGTGTTGTGCCAGGAACAGGCAAGGCGGCAAACAAGATAATCATTAACCTTCTAAAATGCCACTAAAAACCGTGAATGAAACAATGGACATTCCTGGTGCACATTAAAACTTCAAGGGAATCCGTCACAAGCAAACATTTTTTTTTTTTTTTTTTAGTAACAAGCTGTAAAAGGTAAAAGTTCCCCCTAACAGGACCGGCCCTTTAAAAGTTAACCGTACGCCTGTCATGCTTACCTAGTCAGAACAGCCACCTCGAGTCACTATTCAGGCTATTAATTCCCTACAAACTAGAGGACTTATGAACAGACTAATAGACATCAATGCAACATGCAGAAGTCTCCTTGTTTGTGATTCAGCGGCCGACAGATTCTTTTGATTCCAAAATGGTGGAAGATTCCGATACCGACGCAAAAAGTGTGAGCTCTGCATTTTGTGCCGGTTTTTTACAAATAGACATCACAGGAAATCAACAGAGCCACAAAATGCTTCTGTCAGCTCCAAGGTCAAGAAAACAACCCTTTTCCCCCCCACATTGCGGAAAAGCTACAGATGACCAAAAAATTCAATAAAATAAAAATGAATAATAAAATAATGAACTAAAATGAAATGTGGGGTGGCCAGTGTTCATGGGAATAAAACTATCAACTATAGCTGGGAAATAAAAACCGACTGCCAGGGCTCATGCACACTGAAGCTCAAAAGGAGCTCAAAGAGGCTCCTACAGATTTTTTAGCTCTGAAACCATGTACACACGATCGGTTTTACCGATGAAAACAGTCCAAAGGACTGTTTTCATTGGACAAACCGATCGTGTAAGGGACCCATCGGTCTTTTTTCCATCGGTTTTAAAAAATAGAACACGTTTTAAATTTTTCCAATGGATCAAAAACCGATAGCTAATTCCGATCGTCTATGGGCAAGTCCATCGGATAAAAAACCCACGCATGCTCAGAATCAAGTCGACGCATGCTCAGAATCATTAAACTTAATTTTTCTCGGCTCATCGGAGTGTTTTACGTCACCGAGTGTGGATCGCTCGGTTTTTTGACTGATGGTGTGTAGGCAAGACTGATGGAAGTCAGCTTCATCGGTTTTCTGATGGACAAAATGATCGGATATCCTATGGATTCTAATCCGATGGTGTGTACGAGGCTTTATTTTTTTTTCTGCCTAGAAACTCCCCTCCATGTTAGCCAATGTGTCCATGCACCCTATGGCTTTTTCAGGCATATGATCCTACAGGCAGAACCCCCCCCCCCCCCCCCCCACCCAAACTCACATTTTTTGAGAGGAGCTAGTGCCCCAAAGAACTCAAAAAATGTCAAAGAAGCTTAAAAAATTTAGCAAAAAACGTTTGGTTCCAGCTTTTTGTTTTGTTAAGGCCGGGTTCACACTATTGCGAATTGGATGTGGTTTCTCCTTCGCATCCAATACGCATGTCAGGAGACTGTGACCGCCTCTCTATGGAGCCTGTTTACACATCTCCGGAGCGGCCTTGTCCTGTGTGTCTTCTGATCCATTTCAGCCCAAAATTCGTGCTGAATTTGGACCTGAAGCGGTGAACCGGGACGCAATGGACCCCCCCCTGCTGTGAGCCGATCCATGCTGCAGTGTGAACCCAGCCTTATTCAGTGGTTAAGAAAATATTATCTAGGAGGGTTAGTGAAAAAAATAAAAAAAAAACAAACACACTCAAAAAAGCTCGAAGAAGCTCAATAAAAATATGCACAAGAGCACAAAAAAGCACAAGCTTCTTCAAGCTGAAATAAAAGCTCAAATGCCTGTAAAAGCAGCTTTTTTGAGCTGCAGTGTGCATGAGCCCTAAAAGTGGATCTTCACCTTCTTTGATCACTTTTCGGAATTTTCTCACCTCCGCTAAACAGTTGGACATTAAGGGTGCTTACGAATAAAACAAAAATAAAAAATGCTACAAATGTGTTTATTTCTGAGGATCATCAGCACAATCTAGTAGCAATAATGTGATGTTTTTCCCGATCAAGGTATATATATATATATATATATATAGATAGATAGATAGATAGATAGATAGATAGATAGATAGATAGATACAGTGCCTTGCGAAAGTATTCGGCCCCCTTGAACTTTTCATCCTTTTGCCACATTTCAGGCTTCAAACATAAGGATATAAAATTTAAATTTTTTGTGAAGAATCACCAACAAGTGGGACACAATTGTGAAGTGGAACAAAATCTATTGGATATTTTAAACTTTTTTAGCAAATAAAAAACTGAAAAGTGGTGCGTGCAAAATTATTCGGCCCCTTTACTTTCAGTGCAGCAAACTCACTCCAGAAGTTCAGCGAGGATCTCTTAATGATCCAATGTTGTCCTAAATGACTGATGGTGATAAATAGAATCCACCTGTGTGTAATCAAGTCTCTGTATAAATGCACTGCTCTGTGATAGTCTCAGGGTTCTGTTGAATGCGCAGAGAGCATCATGAAGACCAAGGAACACACCAGGCAGGTCCGTAATACTGTTGTGGAGAAGTTTAAAGCCGGATTTGGATACAAAAAGATTTCCCAAGCTTTAAACATCCCAAGGAGCACTGTGCAAGTGATCATTTTGAAATGGAAGGAGTATCAGACCACTGCAAATCTACCAAGACCTGGCTGTCCCTCTAAACTTTCAGCTCAGACAAGGAGAAGACTGATCAGAGATGCAGCCAAGAGGCCCATGATCACTCTGGATGAACTGCAGAGAACTACAGCTGAGGTGGGAGAGTCTGTCCACAGGACAACAATCAGTTGTACACTGCACAAATCTGGCCTTTATGGAAGATTGGCAAGAAGAAAGCCATTTCTCAAAGATATCCATAAAAAGTCTCGTCTTAAGTTTGCCACAAGCCACCTGGGAGACACACCAAACATGTGGAAGAAGGTGCTCTGGTCCGATGAAACCAAAATCGAACTTTTTGGCCACAATGCAAAACGATATGTTTGGCGTAAAAGCAACACAGCTCATCACCCTCAACACACCATCCCCACTGTCAAACATGGTGGTGGCAGCATCATGGTTTGGGCCTGCTTTTCTTCAGCAGGGACAGGGAAGATGGTTAAAATTGAGGGGAAGATGGATGCAGCCAAATACAGGACCATTCTGGATGAAAACCTGTTGGAGTCTGCAAAAGACCTGAGACTGGGACGGAGATTTATCTTCCAACAAGACAATGATCCCAAACATACAGCAAAATCTACAAAGGAATGGTTCACAAATAAACGTATCCAGGTGTTAGAATGGCCAAGTCAAAGTCCAGACCTGAATCCAATCGAGAATCTGTGGAAAGAGCTGAAAACTGCTGTTCACAAACGCTCTCCATCCAACCTCACTGAGCTCGAGCTGTTTTGCAAGGAAGAATGGGCAAGAATTTCAGTCTCTTGATGTGGAAAACTGATAGAGACATACCCCAAGCGACTTGCAGCTGTAATCGCAGCAAAAGGTGGCTCTACAAAGTATTAACGCAAGGGGGCCGAATAATTTTGCTCGCCCCACTTTTCATTTTTTTCTTAGTTAAAAAAGTTTCAAAAATCCAATAGATTTCGTTCCACTTCACAATTGTGTCCCACTTGTTGGTGATTCTTCACAAAAAATTAAAATTTTATATCTTTATGTTTGAAGCCTGAAATGTGGCAAAAGGATGAAAAGTTCAAGGGGGCCGAATACTTTTGCAAGGCACTGTAGATAGATAGATAGATAGATAGATAGATAGATAGATAGATAGATAGATAGATACACACACACTATATATATATATATACACACATACATACATACATACATACATACATACATATATATATATATACATACATACATATATATATATACATACATACATACATATACACACACACACATATTATATATATACACACACACACACACACACACACATACATACATATACACACACACACACACACACACATTTTATATATATATATATATATATATATATATACACATACATATACACATACATACATACACACACACAAAAAATAAAAAAAAATATATCACATTAATGCAACTAGATGGGGCTGACAATCCTAGGAAACAAAATCATTAAAAGCAGTAGCAAACCGCTACTAGCAAAAAAAAAAAAAAAAAAAAAACACCTGTAAAGGCAATTGCATAATTTGCTAGTATGCATTACATGGCGTGAGGGTGAGCTTAACTGAGAAAGACCCTCCTCTGCCTCCAGATGACAAAAAAAAAATGCCCATGAAGACTTCTGGGATATATGACATCATTTTGGCCTAAGCGAGAAACCAGGAAAAAACTGAAGAAATGTAAAAAAAAAAAAAAAACAACAACCAGGAATTATATAATATACCTTTGCTTCTATTTACTAATCATAGCAGCATAAGGATTAAAAATAGTTCATGTTGATTGAGAGAGATTAGTTCCGTTTAGGCACATTCTGATGAAAAGTCATTGTGCCGGTGCAAATGATTGACACATTCGCACAGCAATTTTTTTTTCTCATTTATAAACTCCCCAAATTTTTTTTTCAGAAATATCTTTCTTTACGGGATCCGACCCCGCACTTATGTCTGTCTTTCTCACCTGGGCGAGAATGACGTTCCCTTCCCTGTCTAAAGCCTCCTGGGATACTTACGTCACTGGAGACGGTATTGACGATGCTTGATTGACGAAACACGTAGGGCTGGGCTTTGGATATGTGATGTCATCCTACAAAGAATGTATGTAATTCTTGGGGAGAGAGTTGAAGTTTTAGGAGGCAAGCGATTTAAGACCCTCATTAATTAGGGTCAAATCCTCTGGTGAGTGGGCTGTGATGCTGGGTGGAGGAGCACGGAGGAAAGTGGAGGTGCGCAGAGAGTCATCACTAATAGTTTGTGGATAAGAAGATTGATTTGAAGAGCACATTAGAGTGAATTGGAAAAGCACTATTATTGTGGAACTGGTTACACTATTGCTGTGGGATTGTCCACTGCATTGAATACTTTGATATAAATTTTGGACATTCATGCCCGTGAACTTTTGGGCCACAGAATGTTTTACTAATCAAATTTTAATTAGGCATAGTGAATATTACTGAGTGGGGCACTATTATTGATAAGAAATTATATTTTGAGGGTTTTAATTTTAATGTTAATATAGATTAAATTTATTTTCACAGCACTTTAATATATAGAAACAAGCACAGGAGAGATGGGCACACGAGCATTTGGTTTTTACATGAATATTTGCACAAATAATTTTTTTACAGCAGCTGGGATCAGGGTATTTTGATACTGATTTAATTTGACTTAGAGATTGGTGGCACCGACATTATATTAGGGCTGCAACTAACGATTATTTTCATAATCGATTAGTTGGCCGATTATTGTTTCGATAAAAAAAAAAAAAAAAAAAAAAAAAAAAAGGTAATTTTGCTGCATTTTTACATTATTTTGATTGGGCAATGTGTTGTTGGGCAGACTAAAAAACACAAATTGCCGCAAAAACACATCATTACATGTTTTTCTGCAGCTTCTCTATTGAAGTGTATTGAGCCAAAAAAACAAAATAGCACCGTTTTGCGTTAAAAAAAGTCCTTGCCCTTTCCAAATACGCAGCAGCTGAAAAAAGCTTAGATGTGAACGTGTCCCATAGGAAACCATGTAAATGGACTGTAGTGTTTCTGCAAAAAGCACCAAAAAAACACGGAGGTGTGACCCGGGCCTGAGATGTTTAGTAACATAATGGGGTTAAAAAAAAAACTAAAATGAGTACAAAAAGAGCAAATAATCGCTACTGTAAGGGGTTCATTTTTTACTGTGGAACAGAGAAAGTAATATTTACAGTAGCAATTTGCTCTTTTTGTACTATAAAGGGCTAATTTTAGTTTTTTTTTAACCCCATTATGTTACTGGCCAATTAATCGATTTGTTGTCGATTAAATCGATTAGTTGTTTCGACCCTACATTATAATTTATGTATATACATACATATACACACACACACACACACAATATTACCAAAAGTATTGGGACGCCTGCCTTTATACACACATGAACTTTAATGGCATCCCAGTCTTAGTCCTTTGGGTTCAACATTGAGTTGGCCCACCATTTGCAGCTATAACAGCTTCAACTCTTCTGGGAAGGCTGTCCACAAGGTTTAGGAGTGTGTCTATGGGAATGTTTGACCATTCTTCCGGAAGTGCATTTGTGAGGTCGGGCACTGATGTTGGACGAGGAGGCCTGGCTCACAGTCTCTGCTCTAATTCATCCCAAAGGTGTTCTATCGGGTTGAGGTCAGGACTCTGTGCAGGCCAGTTAAGATCCTCCACCCCAAACTCGCTCATCCCTGTCTTTATGGACCTTGCTTTGTGCACTGGTGCGCAGTCATGTTGGAACAGGAAGGGGCCATCCCCAAACTGTTCCCACAAAGTTGGTAAAGTGAAATTGTTCAAAATGTCTTGGTATGCTGATGTCTTAAGAGTTCCCTTCACTGGAACTAAGGGGCCAAGCCCAACCCCTGAAAAACAACCCCACACCATAATCCCCCCTCCACCAAATGATTTGGAGGAGTGGCCCAATACTTTTGGCAATATAGTTTGGATGAGCAAGTTTGGGGTGGAGGAACTTAACTGGCCTGCACAGAGTCCTGACCTCAACCTAATAGAACACCTTTGGGATAAAATTAGAGTGGAGACGGCGGGCCAGGCCTTCTCATCCAACATCAGTGCCTGACCTCACAAATGTGCTTGCTTCTGGAAGAATGGTCAAACATTCCCATAGACACTCCTAAACCTTGTGGACAGCCTTCCCAGAAAAGTTGAAGCGGTTATAGTGGGCCAACTCAATATTGAACCCTACGGACTAAGACTGGGATGCCATTAAAGATTATGCGTGTGTAAAGGCAGGTGTCCCAATACTTTTGGTAATATAGTGTACATAGATTCCCACGTTTTTTGAGGACGGCACAGCAGTCAAGGTAAGATAGGCAAGAAAAAAAACTCCTCCAGTCCAGGCCAATTCTGACATACGTGTAAAATTTTGCATTTTTTTGCTAATTACTTAAAACCCCCTAACATTATATATATTTTTTTAAGCAGAGGCCCTGGGGGAAAAAAAATGGTTGCAACAATGTTTTATGCTGCACAATATTTGCGCAGCCGTTTATGAATTGCACATTTAAAAAAAAAAAAAAATACCCTTTAATAAATTTTAGTGCATACACAAATACAGTGGAACCTCGGATTGCGAGTAACGCAAGTTAACGGGCGTTTCGCAATACGAGCTATTATTTTTTTTAAATCCTGACTCGGTTTGCGAGTGTTGTTTTGCAAAACAAGCAGGATTCAAGCCTCTACGGTGTGCAGTAAAGCATTTGTGCAGAAGTGCGGGGGCGCCGGAGCCGATCGGAAATACTCAGTTCTCGAGCCTTTCCGAATGCAGCTGAACGGTCTCAGAGTATTTCCGAGTCTCTCCGGCGCCCCCCACCTCTGGCCACATGCGGTATTGCATGCTATAGAAGTCAATGTGGAACTAATTATTTTCATTTCCATTGACTACTATGGGGAATCTTGCTTTGATATGCGAGTGCTTTGGATTACAAGCAGTCTCCTGGAACGGATTATGCTCGTAATCCAAGGTTCCACTGTAATATAATACCCTATTTTTTTTTGTGCAATATAAAAGATGTTAGGCCGAGTAAATAGATACCCGACATGTCACACATTACGTACACCTGCGCAAGGGCGAAAAACTACAGTACCTAAAAATCTCCATAGGCGATGCTTTAAAAGCCTTTACAGGTTACCACAGGATGTCTGGTGATAGAATTATTGCTTTTACTCTGACGTTCGTGACGATACCTCACATGTGTGGTGCGATCGCTGTTTACATATGCATGCACGACCTACGTGCGCCTTCGCACGTAAGCACAGGGGGAAGGGGGTGCTTTAAAAAAACATTTTGATCACTGATGTCTTCTGGTGTGGAAGGGGGGGGGGGGGGCTGAGGTCTTTGATGTGAAAGGAGGGAAGGCCGGGGACTCTGATGTTAAAGGGGTGATTGCGATATGACAGAGGGACCCCATTTCGGACTGGAGATTTTGCATATTTTTAAAAGGTGCTGTGACCTAAAAAAGATTGAGAAACACTTTCTCACTAGAGAACAGAGGAAGGCAACCTTGGCTTTCCAGCGGTTTTTGAAACTACAAGTCCTATGAGGTATTGCAAGACTCCAACAGCCAAAGGCATGATGGGATATATCAGATCACAGGGACCAGCAACAACGCTGAAGCACCTACTAGGCTGCCTGTGGGCATTCTGAGTGGCAGGATTTTCCTGTAATCTCTTCATTTGTAGACAATTCTCAAATGCTCCCATCACTGACCCAGCCAAGATGACATGCAATGAACTGGTTGCAGATTGTATATAACAGCCGGTTAGGCTACAATATGCTTCAGAAGAATGGTAACCGATGGAACACGGGACGCCAACTCACTGCGACCAAAACCAAACCAGGTAATGTAAGATGGCTTCAGCTCTGCTCTCCACCCGCAGGAGAGGCCCCTCAGCCGCGTTTCAACCCCTAGCGGGCTTAATCATTGGGGCCACAACAGTTACGCTCGCTAGAAGGCAAAACGCGTCTGAGGGACCTCTCCAGCGGGTGTAGACCAGAGCTGAAGCCATCTTACATTACCGGGTTTAGTTTTGGTCACAGCGAGTTGGCGTTGTGTGTGTGATCGGTTGCTATTTTTCTGTAGTGTACCCAGATAGCAAGCAAGTTTGAAAATGACTTGCTAAGCTGTTTCTAGACTTGCCAGGCTTCACAAGTTTGTTGCACATTTGCAGCAAGTCCACATTGCATGACTCCAGATCAACTTTCTTTGCAAACATTCTGCAAGTTCTGGTTCAGTTATGTTGTACAATAGTCATCCCACCACAGGGGGCACTGTGGCTGAATTATCATGCTGTAGACTTGCAGAGCTCTTGCTGTAGACTCACCACTGCAACTTTGCTCTTCTTAGAGATTTGCCACACAAATTTGCTACAAATTGTAAAAGGGTCAACTAGAACTTGTGCGTCAAGTGCTCTGCAAGTGTACAACTTGCCAGTGAGAATGTGCAGCAAGTTAACAGACTTACAATTCAACACTGCCACAACTGTTTGGCAAGTTATCCTTGCAATCTGGGTAATCTCTTTGCTGACCGACACTGTTAAAGCAGAAGTAAACCCATCGATTTAACAGTTTAAAAAAAAAAAAAAGTTACATTCCCAGCATGCCAGCAATGTAACTGTCACATTGGTTGAGCTCTCAACCAAACTGTCAAACCACTGATGTCATAACTGATCACATGTGCAGCAATCATGGGTGTTGGAGATTAAACAAAGGCCAAGATGGCAGCTTCCTTGGCTGAAAACATTTGGGAGGGTTTACTTCCACTTTAAGCACCTCACATAGAACAGTTTTCCATTTTTGTGTCTGAATCTCAGGCAAAACAGAAGAAAAACAGATGAAAACTCAGTGATCTGGCCTCTGATGACTTTACAGGCTCCATTTGTTTGGGGCACACTGACACCTTCAGTTTTAGGACTTAAAGCCAAAAGTGGAACTTCTGCTTTAAGCGCTCCTCGCCCCCTTACATGCCACATTTGGCACTGTTATTTTTTTGGGGGGAGTGGGTAACATTCTTTTAGTGGGAGTTCCTGTCCCACGTCCTCTTTCCTATCTTCAGCCGCCTAGGCGACTCCTCCTCTCACCCTAAGTGGCCCCTCCCTGCCAGCGATCTTCTGGGACACAACTCAGGTCCCAGAAGATCGGCTGGCCAATAGGAGAGCGCAGCACGACTCGCACATGCGCAGTGCCCACCCGGCCCTGAAGCCCTAAGCTGTCACGGCCGGGTACCCACAGTTACAATGAAGGCGCCAAGGAGAGGGAGAGGAGTGAGCCTCCGGGCGGCCGCATCGCTGGACCGCGGGGCAGGCAAGTGTCGGTTTATTATAAGTCAGCAGCTATGCTTTTTGTAGCTGCTGACTTTTAATAAACTAAAACACGGGTGGAACTCTGCTTTAAATGTGCGCAGGATCTTTCTAATAAAAAAATGTCCCAAATTGGTCGGTACTGCTATACATTTACAGTGTATGTCCGCATGCGCCACTTTTTATGTAGACATCTTCCCGTGGCCCTGAATGAGTGACACACTAGGCAAGAGCTGTGGCACAGAAGGACCTCAAGACAGTCATGACTGAAGGCTGGGGTCATTCTGTGTTGCCGTCTAGCGAATGACTCATTCAAGGCCTGGGGGATATGTCAACATAAACAAAGAAAGCAGCGGCAGCCTAGAATGACCTGCGCCTCCAGTTATTCTAAATGATCAAACGCCAATGTTATCTGCGCCTGCACCAATGTCTAGCGAATGACTCATTCAAGGCCAGGGAGAGATGTCAACATAAACAAAGAAAGCAGCGGCAGCCTAGAATGACCTGCGCCTCCAGTAATTCAAAATGATCAAAGGCCAAGGTCATTTGTGCCTGCACCAATGTCTAGCGCAGGGTTTCTCAACTCCAGTCCTCAAGGTGCCCCAACAGGTCATGTTTTCAGGATTTCACTCAGATGAAACTGATCAAATCACCTGTGCAAAATAATAGAAAGCCTGAAATAATGACCTATTGGGGCACCTTGAGGACTGGAGTTGAGAAACACTTGTCTAGCGAATGACTCATCCAGGAGGACATGTCAACATAAACACAGTGTGGGCAGCGGCAGTGGCCAAGAATGAAATGCACCTTCAGTTATTGAAGATGACCAAAGAGCAAGGTCATTTGCACCAATGTCTAGCGAATGACTCATCCAGACAGAGATGTCAAAATAAATACAGTGTAGGCAGCAGCCCAGAATGACCTGCAATTTTAGTTATTCAAGGCTGAGGTCATTTGAGCCTGCACCGCTGCTTAGTGTATGGCCCATTTAGGAGGAGATGTAAACATAAACCGTGTAGGCAGCGGCAGTGACCCAGAATGAAATGCGTCTTCAATTATGCAAAATGACCAAAGGCCGAGGTCAATACTCGCCTGCGCAGCTGCGTAGTGAATGACCCATTCAGGGGAGATGTAAAAATAAACAAAGAGTAGGCAGCGGCGCCAAATGATCTCAGCCTTTAGTCATTCAGTACGACTGAATTCAGAATGACTAGTGGTGGCGTTTATGCATGCTAGCATGTGCATAAAATCAATAAAAAAAAAAATTGGACCACAATCGCAGAACATTGCCGTTTAGGTTTATGCAGCTCAGTGCTACGGGGGAATACTGACCATCGCACAGATGTGTGCATTGGACCCACAACCTTACAAAACGGATCTGAATGTTTTATACTCGAAAGTGCATGATAACGTAGGAAGAAGGTTTTAAGGTGTGAAAACATATTGCAGACGTGCCCCAGTAGTCTCATCATCGGTACCTGCACCCCTTGGTGAACACCCTCTTTAAATGACAACAAGCTATCCCAACTTGCACCCCAACAATCCCACTCACCTCTGACAAGGTGAGACAACCTTCCCCAGATTCCAAGGAGTCACAAAAACAGGTTAGATTATTGCCAAAACCTTATGAAATGCAGACCTCACACACATTACAATCATTAATTAGTTCAGATAAAAACTGTGGCCTTTTTTCTTTTTATTTGCTCTAAAAAATCAATAAGGGCTCATTCACACCGGCACAGGGTCCTGTACAGTAAGCACACTGTCTGCGTTTGAGGCTGTATCCCATCCTTGCTAGCTTCTCAAATTTGGATGTGCATCTGTACAGCTGCTGCATCTCCATTGACAAAAACACAGACTGCCAGCACACAGCTCCATGCTGCTCGGGAAACATAAATGGCTCTGGCAAGCTGTACAGGCCTCTGAGCCCATGTGAATGAGACCTTACTAAGCACGTGTTCAAAAGAAAAAAAAAAAAAAAATATGTAGTGCGCACAATATTTTCACGCTTTGCAAAAAGATCCTACAAGCAGACTACCATAAAAAATAAATAGAAAAAATAAATAAAAAATCCTCTCATCCAATTGATATTTCTTTTAATTGGAAACAACTTTACACATTGGGGTCTTATTTATGAAAAAAAAAAAATCCCTGAGCTAATTGCCTCAAGCATTCACAGAGTTGCCAAGGATAATCGCCGTAATGTCTGTTACAGGCAAACCCCACTTTTAAGTACACAATGTGACAAGAGCATGTATGTTAAACAAAAATGTGAAGCAATACCTTTTTTTCACTTCTCAATGCATGCAAATACACTAGCTCTATGGGAAATCTTGGTCAGCTTGACATGGTACTGCGCTCCTGGTTTTTAACATTTACATTGGCGTCTATGGGAAATGTTGGTCAAATTGACATGGTACTGCTCCCGGTTTTTAACATTGGTATTTATGGGAAATCTTGGTCAGCTTGACATGGTACTGCTCTCTGCTTTTAACATTTAACATTGGCGTTTACGGGAAATCTTGGTTAGCTTGACATGGTACTGCTTTCGGTTTTTAACTTTGGCGTCTAGGGGAAACCTCAGTCAGCTTTACATGGTACTGCTTTTGGCTTTTAACATATAACATTGGCAATTATGGGAAATCTTGGTCACCTTGACATGGTACTGCTTTCGGTTTTTAACATTGGCGTCTATGGGAAATCTTGGTCAGCTTGACGTGGTTCTGCGCTCGGATTTTAACATTTAACATTGGCATTTATGGGAAATTTTGGTCACCTTGCCATGGTACTGCTCCTGGTTTTTAACATTTAACATTGGCGCCTATGGGATATGTTGGTCAACTCGACGTGGTACTGCTACCGGTTTTTAACATTGGCGTTTACGGGAAATCTTGGTCAGCTTGACATGGTACTGCTTTCAGATTTTAACATTGGCGTCTAGGGGAAATCCCAGTCAGCTTGACATGGTACTGCTTTCGGCTTTTAACATATAACATTGGCTTTTATGGGAAATCTTGGTCAGCTTGACATGGTACTGCTTTCGGCTTTTAACATATAACATTGGCTTTTATGGGAAATCTTGGTCAGCTTGACATGGTACTGCTTTCGGCTTTTAACATATAACATTGGCTTTTATGGGAAATCTTGGTCAGCTTGACATGGTACTGCGCTCGGCTTTTAACATTGGCATTTATGGGAAATCTTGGTCACCTTGACATGGTACTGCTCCTGGTTTTTAACATTTAACATTGGCGCCTATGGGATATGTTGGTCAAATTGACGTGATACTGCTCCCGGTTTTTAACATTGGCGTCTATGGGAAATCTTGGTCAGCTTGACATGGTACTGCTCCCGGTTTTTAACATTTAACATTGGCGTCTATGGGAAATCTTGGTCAAATTGACATGGCAATGCCCCCGAACCATAAGCGACAGTGACACTAAACTTGGGGAGAATGTTAAGGGAACCGAGGACGACGACATGGTAGATTACCTAGGCAAGCTGGCCAACCCCAAGATCAGATATGTTGTAGTCCTGGGTCCCCTCTCGTTGCTCCCCAAATTTGGTGTCCCTGTCACTCATGGTTTGGGAGCAGTGCCATGTCAAGCTGACCAAGATTTCCCATAGACGACAATGTGTCCGTACTTGCGAGGCACTTTACGTACTCGCTGGTATGTCTATACTTGCGAGTGTACTAAAGTGAGGGTATGCCTGTATGTTTTTTCTATGATATTCAGCTCCATCTAATGGCCATAATGCTGTTATTTCCTGAAATACCACAATCAGAAAAACACAGCATTATGGCCACTAGATGAAGTTGACAAACAAAGGAAATAAATACAAGCAAATTACAGCGATTATTTGTATTGGCTGCATTTCTTTTTTGTAAACAGACCCCTTATTATAAACAGATTTTTTTTTTTAAAAGGCAACGTGAGTTTGATTGTAATGTATGTGGGTGTTCTAACACACACACACACACTTTTAGTTGAAATAGTAAACATGTGCATGAAGCCTACAAGTCTATGGTTATATACAGAGCTCTCCTATGCCACCACCTTTACTATTAAACCCAAGTTACATTTCTCACCGTTTAGTTCCTGAGCTCTAAATGACAATCCAACCTTTTTCAACACATCACAGCAGGGATTAAGGTATTGTCAAGTCTTCTTAAAACAGGCAGCGTTAGTCACAGATGATATAATTGCCATATTCTTTATAAATGGAAAAAAAAAAAAAAAAAGGTATTTTTCCTTTTGTGTTATTAGGGATATAGTATTATGGTGCCTAAAATAATCTAAAATAAAACAATGTTACGACTGTCGGCCGGTCCCATCTGATCTTGAGCACAATATACCACATTAAAACAGACAATGAGACCAGGTTTTTTTTTTTTTCTTTAAAAGGCATTCACCCTACTATGAATGTATTTTCAGCTCTACAAAGATGCTCTACAAGCAGTACCGGAGGCTACAAAAGTACTGTCCTAGGTCTACAGTTCCTGGTACGGCGAAAACGATCTTTTTAGAAGGCTCCTGAAAACAAAAAGCTAGTGTCAATATTTCTATCAGAAGGCCTCATTTTTATAATTCCGTCCACAGGGTTCTGGATAAAAAATAAAAGGGGAAAAAAAAATAAAAAATGAAGAAAAAAGCATGGTTAATTATAGGTCCAGCAAGGTCCCACCCACCTCTGTCCCTTGCAGACTTCCTTATGCTTCTGGTAGCAGGTCTCTACACGGAATTTGCGACCACAATCTTCGCATGAGTAAAGGTTGCTCCCGTGGGTCTTCATGTGCTCCGTGAGGTGGTGCTTGAGTTTGAACTTTTTGTTACAGACGGAGCAGCCGAACGGGCGTAGGCTAAAGGTCAGCATGATGTGGCGATCCCGTTTGGGCTTCACGGCGAAGCGTTTCCCACACAGGCAGCCAAATTTTTTCCCATCTGGGGCAGCTATAAATTTAATGGGGGCATGAATAGTCTGGGCCTGAAGAGCGGGTGCGACAATCTCATTACCATGCAGGTCCAACGGCTTAGAGATAGAGAAGGAGTGAGATTCATGCTCCGCATATAACTTGTTTGGAAGACAAAAAGAGACGTCAGAAGATGTAGGTGGGGACGGAAGAGGCACCATAAAGCTCAGCTCTGAAGGGTACTCTGATTTCACTGTGTCTATTTCCTGCTTCACCTCTGTCATCTGAAAAGCTTTCAGAAAGCCGCTATCGTCATCGGTGGGCTCCTGCTTGAGAAAGATAACATTAGAGCTTACAAGAGAGGACGATGATGAAGGAACGGCATACGAGCAACTTGCACTATTAATCTCCTCTTCCTCATCTTCAGAAACCCGTACCTTGATCACATCTTCGTCATCGGAGTTTACTGTGACCACCGTGGGTTGATTGTCCTCTCGCGGAGGTTGAAAACTGCTGCTGGGCGACTGACTTTCACTGGCTCGACTCGACCAAACTTGAGTACACACTTGCCTCTCCTTAAGAAGTTCACAACATCGATCTACCACTTGCCACATCTGAAGACCACTGGCCACCAAAAGATGGGATGGCAAGGCCTCCATTTCAAGGGACAGACTCCCAGAGTAGATAAGCTGCAGCAGGTTCTCAAATGCATCGGGTTGGATAACAGTTGGAAGAACCAAACAGTTGGTCTCATTCAACAGCAGCTTGTCATGAAAGTATGGGGAGGAGGCAGCCAGGACCGTCTTGTGAGCTCGGAATACGCGGTCTTGGACTTGGATGGACAGATCACAGAATTTCCCCATCAACCGCTGCTTGTTCAGGGTGTCTAGAAGCACAGAGCTGTAGTGGGGAAAGTTCATTTGGATGCTCTCACTGCCAGGCATGGTGACCACCTAAGAAGAACATCAGACAATGAGAGTGGAATGTGAAAACCATAAAGTATGTGGCAAAGTCTAACATCTGCAAAACTACTTCAAAACATATACAAATAAATAGCAAGGCAATGACTTAACTGGAAGGCACCAGGGCATCTGCCTGGGCACAGAAAAGACAATATCGCAATCAGGGAAAAAAAGAGTATTCTTTGGGCGTGTCCAAGATATTGAGTAAACCTTTACTTAGAACTATTAGAGAAAAGGAGCCTACAAATATGTCAGAGAGATGCAATAAGTATGTGAGAGAGATGCAATAAGTCAAAGACAGTGGTGTTTTATGCGATTGAAAGCAAGAAAAACTGAAGCAAGCATAGAGAACTCCCCAATTCCTACTCTTTGTGAGGAAACATAAAAGCTCAGCCAGTTCCACTTGGAACCTTTGAACTTAAGGCTTTTCTAACATCTGCATCCAGACAGAACATCTAATCCTTTCACGGACATACACTAGTAAAATTTCATTCAAAATATTAGATTTTCTAATCGTTAGTGGGATCAAATGGACGTTCCTTTTCAACCACAGTAATGAGCGAATTTGAAGGAACAGGTGCAAATGTTTTCTCGAATTAAACAATTTCTAACAGTGCATGTGGTTTCGTTAGGGAAAGTTCATTCATTCCCAAATCGAATGTTAAATGCAAATTCAATTTTGAAGTGCTTTCGAAGGACATTTAAAGAGGAGCTCCAGTATGGGCAAAAAAATAAAAAAAAATGGAAAGTCAGCAGCTACACTTACCTGTCCAGGGATCCAGCGATGTCGGCACCACGAGCCAATTATTCAATTGGCTTCGGGGACAGGTGCTGTTATCTTCACTAAGGGAACAGACAGTGAAACCTTCAGGCTTCACTGCCAGTTTCCTACTGCACATGTGCGAGTTGCGCTGCGCTGCGCTTTCCAAATGCTCCTGCCTTCACACAGGTCCCAGAAGGCAGTGGGGGGGGGGGGTGGATGGGCTGGAAATCCTCAGAGATCGCCGTGGCGATCTTACCCAGAATTGGGAGCGGGTACCTGTCAAAACCCCCTCAAAGTGTGAAATGTGGCAGTGGGGAGGGTGCAAACAAGCAGAGCTTCCACATTAAGTAATTGAATACGTTTTCATACAATTATTTGTAGAGGTAACGACTAAGCACTAACATTTGCGTGAAACGCGACTACCTTTTTGTCCCCTGCTCCATCTGTTAACCACTTGTCATATGAAGCTTCAATAAAATGATTTTTGGAAGTGCGGCCGTCAAGAATCATTTCCTTATGTTTGTATGAATGTTCTTTTACAAAAATACTAGTGCAGGTTTCAACCTGTGGTAGATCGCATCCCCTCTACCAACATGTACAGAGCTAGGCAGGGAAGTGTCTGGGATATGGTTAGCCCTTGTGCACTGTTCCCTGTCGGCCCTTTCTCCTGTCCATCCCAGGTGCTTGTATAAGACATTACCTGGGATGGACAGGACAGGTCGGCAGGACACAGCGCAACACAAGTGGACTGTTCGCAACTGCTTCCCTGCCATGCTCTGCAAACCGGTACTGTAATTTGCCCTATGTAATGTACCTTGCTGCGTGCCCAATAATGTACCCTGCTCCCACCTAACATGCCCTACTGACAATCCAAAAAACAGCTGTTGACCAACAAGCTGCTTACCCCCTTTATTCAGATTCAGACTTTTATGCAAAAATGGTTAATCCCAAGCATTACTTGGGGGTAACAGTTTTTACATTTAAAGTTGAGTTCCACCCTAAAAAAAAAAAAAATTACACCAAAATCCTGCAAAAAAACCCCACAATTTTACTTACCAGAAATGGTGGTTGCTATGCGGATGTTCCTAATCTGCCTCTTCCTAGTCCGCGGCAGGTCTTCTTCCTCGTCCTCCTCGCGTTGTCTTCTAGTGAATGGGCCGCGCTGCCTTCTGGGAACTGTGTGTATCCCAGAAAGCAGCCGCCCATTCACAAAGCACAGCGAGACTCGCGCATGCGCAGTAGGAAACGGGCAGTGAAGCCGCAAGGCTCCACTGCCTGTTTCCCTTAGTGAGGATGGCGGCGCCGGGACCTGCCAGGATCGAGGGATCAGCCTCGAGGGGCAGACAACGCGGGCACCTAGGACAGGCAAGTGTCCTTATTAAAAGTCAGCAGCTACAGTGTTTGTAGCTGCTGACTTTAAAAAAATGTAAAAATTGCGGGTGGAACCCCGCTTTAACCCTGAGCCTGAGTAATGCTCTGTGTTAAAAGAGAAGTATGGGTTTGTTTTTTAATCATACTTACCTAGATGGATGTTGCATCTGTCCCCCGCTGGCTCTAACACTGAGAAACAAGCGATCAAACATTGCCGATGGCTCGGTTCTCAGATCTCCCTGAGCAGACAGCTGGTGACTGTCACTGGCTCTCTGCTCTGCCTCCCTGCGCTCACTGGCGCACAGGGCGGTGGAGGGGGGCAGGAGCGACCGGCTCTCAGCAGCCGGTCTATGCATGTAGGTGGATCCCGACCATATGGTCATAATCCTTCCAGAGCCTGGACTGGCTCTGTGATGTCAGCCGACAGCGGGCTTCAGCAAAACAAACTGCACTCCTGTGATCCACGGGGGAAGTACAGCCAAACAAGCTTTGGCTATACTTCTCCTTTAAATGCTAATGAGACCACCGATGTCTCCATAAAGAGGACCTGTCTTAAAATATACTATCACTAGACCCTTTGTGGTAGTAAAAAACAGTAAACATTTTTTTTTAAACACAAAGTTAAAAGCACCCCGCTTCTCCATGCATACGCACATAGGACCTTCGTAGTTAAACAATAATTGGGTAACACATATTAGTCATCACCGCACACACCATAGTAAGAAGAAGAATTCTAGAATCTTTGTTAATGGTTAACTCTAAACTGATGAGCTGTAAAGATTTTTAAAGCATTGCCTATGAGCAATAATGAGTATCGTAAAAAAAAAAAAAAAATTGAACAAATTTTTCAAGACTTGACTTATCTGTTGTATCTATTTACTCAACGCAGTCTCGTCTTTGAAATTTTAGGCAATAAAGTCAATTATATTGTGCTTGTGTGCACTTGTACGGTTTACTTAAAAAGGAAGTAAAGTCTTCCTTTTTAATTGTACCTACAGGTAAGTCTATAATAAGATTTACCTGAAGGTACTGTGAACATCTCTTAACCACTTGCCTACAGGGCACTTTCACCCCCTTCCTGCCCAAGCCATTTTTCAGCTTACAGCGCTGTCACAATTTGAATGACAATTGCGCGGTCATGCGACGTTGTACCCAAATATTTTTTTTTCTTTTTTTCCCCATAAAGAGAGCTTTCTTTTGGTGGTATTTGATCCCCTCTGCGGTTTTTATTTCTTGCGCTATAAACAAAAGAAGAGGGACAAAGTTGAAATAAACACAATATTTTTTACTTTTTGCTATAATAAATATCAAATATTTTTTTTCAAAACACATTTTTTCCACAGTTTAGGCCGATATGTATTCTTCTACATATTTTTGGTAAGTAAAAAATAAATAAAAAATAATCGCAATAAGCGTATATTGATTGGTTTGCGCAAAAGTTATAGCGTCTACAAAATAGGGGATAGATTTATAGCATTTTTATTATTTATTTTTTACTAGTAATGGCGGCGATCTACAATTTTTATCGTGACTGCGATATTGCGGCGGACATAACGGACACTTTTGACAAATTTTTGGGACCATTCACATTCATACAGCGATCCCTGCTATAAAAATGCATTGATTACTGTATAAATGTGACTGGCAGGGAAGGGGTTAACACTAGGGGCGAGGAAGGGGTTAAACGTGTTCCCTAGGGAGTGATTCTAGCTGTAGGGGGGAGGGGACTGACTAGGGGAGGTGACCGATCGGTGTCCCTATGTACAAGGGACACACCATCGGTCTCCCCTCCCTGACAGGACGTGGATCTGTGTGTTTACACACAGAGATCCACGTCCTCGGCTGTGTCACTGGCAATCGCGGCCGCCGGGCACGCGCATCGAGTCCACAGTGACGCGGCGGGTGCGCGCGCGCCCCCTATCAGCCCAGAAGGCAAAGACGTCATATGACGTCCCCCCAGAACAATAGCTGCGCCGCTCCGCCATCATATGACGGTGGGCGGGCAGCAACCAGTTAAACTTGCACCGTTAAGGAGATATTTATTATATACGCCACCATCGGTGCATGCGCACTGCAGAAACGGCCACCCGTGCCGTTTCATTAGGGCCCTGTGCTGTGACTGGCAGCTCCCGCGAGTGACATCACTGCGGCTCCGCCCAATCACAGCGCTGGAGCCCGCGAACCTGGAAGAAGCACCGGGGAAGATGTCAGCGGTGTGCGGTCGCTTCGGTCTAAGGTAATCATTTCATAATGAGCTAGTATGCAATGCATACTAGCTAGATAAAAGTGTGTTTAAGGATGCTCTGAGTAACAGACCAAGCAGATATCAGTCTATGTAGAAATAGAAGAGGGTCTTCATGCACTTCGGGCAGCACTGGAAGAGAGATCAAACTCTGGAAGTAAAAAAAAAAAAAAAGTCTCAGGTCTATCCGGAGGTTTAATTCTATGGTAGCATACTTTATAGTGGCAGGCAGATGGAATCCACGACTCTCCTGGATACGGGGAAGACAGCATGGAAGCCGAAACCAGGAAGTGACGTCAGTGGGAAGGGACCAACAACCAGCGTGGACAGCAAACCGGAAGTGATGTCAGCATGCCAGCATGCGATGTGTTTCAGAACAGCCAATTGGTTCCTTCAAGCAATGACTCTGCTTGAAGAAGGAACCGATTAGCTGTTCCGAAACGCGTTGTTGGTCCCTTCCCACTGACGTCACTTTCTGGATTCGGCTTCCATGCCGTCTCAGACAGCCTAGCTGTCTTCCCAGTATCCAGGAGAGTCGTGGCTTCCATCTGCCGGCCACTTCGAACATCCCTGAGACTCCTTGGGACTACCAGAAAGCCGGACTACCCGCCACATTACTAATATGATGTGCTCCTACCCATCCACCCTTTTTTAAGTGTTTTTAACCCTTTTGGGAAATATAAAGTTTTACTTCTGCACTTAGAGATCCATACTAGCTCATTATGTCTTTGTCTTACAGGTGTTTTTGTTTTTTAAATAGGGTTTACAACCTCTTTAAAATATAGGTCTGAAAAACAGTTGGGCAAAAAATTTCAACCACCATCATCATCACCACAGTTATGTGCTTTGGAGGTGTGCTCAGCACTTTTCTAGAATCGGGAGTCATAGGAGTGCTATTCTCCTCAATGAAAGATCAGAAGAAAAAAAAAAACATGGGGGACACCATGGCCTGTCAAAGGTCATGGGACTCGTTTCTCAATCAAACTGTTGTATTAAAAGGGCAAGTTCCCCTTAACATTTTTTCGTGAAAACGCGATCTTACTTCAATTATCCTAGCAACCCTACCAGACCCCACAACATATATTGGCTGATGTGCCCCGTGTTGCCGGTGGAGCGGTCTTTACTCTGAAATACACAGCCTTGGAGAGAGTATTCATCATAATGCTTGCAAAGGCAAAAACGTATTGTTTAGTGCAGCAAAGTGCCCGTGCTGACTAAAGTGAAGCTCAGAAGACAGAAGCACCTTCCACTGGTAAGTGCAGTCATAAGGTCAGGGGTGGCCATTGGTTAGGGTCTTTGTAGTCAGTCAGAGAACCTTTTCATTTTTCATGAAAAAGGTGAAATTACTCTTTAACCGGTTCCAGCCTTGCCTAATGTACTATGACGGCTGGGTGGGACAGC